>JAOEHY010005386.1:0-29002 GCA_025447955.1 Psilopsiagon aurifrons | reverse complement strand
CCTGACGGCGGCGCCGCGCTTCATGCTGGACCTCTACCACGCGCTGGCTGAGGGCGCAGAGGGCACCGCGGGCGCGGAGCGGGGCCGCTCGCCGCCTCCTTCCCCGCCGCCGCCGCTGCCCAGCTCGCAGGACAGCGCCTTCCTCAGCGATGCCGACATGGTCATGAGCTTCGTCAACCTGGGTGAGTGCCTCGGTGAGCGGAGCCCACCCGCACGGCCCGCAGACGCACGTACCCGGGGAGGGGAGGCGGGCGGCTGCTCCCCGGGGTGCGCGGCTGGGTCGGCGGTCCGCGGGGTCTGCCGGGCGAGACCTGCCTTGAGCTGCACGGATGTCGGCCAGGAGGGCAGCTCGCTTCGGTGAAGGGCAAAATCTCCTATTCCTCTCGCCCATGAGACAAAATCCCTCAAACCCCGAGGGGGACAAAAAAGAAGGGGGCATGTAATTTCGTAATAGCATTTTTGCCCTCGTTATGCTGGTAGCGATCAGAGTCCGTCATTCACGATCGAACCCGCCCTACTCTGGTTTCTGGGCAGCGGAGTCGGGTTCACGCCGGAGCGCAAGTTCCATTCGCTCCATGCGAGGTCCGGCGGCGCGCAGATGTCTTTCGGGTTGGAGCGAAGTGCAGTCGTCCTATGCTACTCCACGTTGTCTCCTTCTCCTCTCTCTTTGAGGAGCTAACGTGGTGATGCAAATGTGATTCCATAAAAGATATTCTGGTGATTGGACCCAGGAATGTGATATAAAAATCTGTATCGTGTTGGAATCTTTAAATAAGCTCTGTTAGACATCAACCTGTTCTTCAAACAAATTGAGCTGTCAGCATGTTACTACTGATGTGAAGGGCTCCAAGTTACCATGTCAGTGGGAAAGCCATTAAGCTTTTTACTTGAAGGAGCCCTCAATACTAGACTGCAATTGTAAAGAACCAGTGTAATTAGATTCAACCTAATGTGGAGAATGAAAATATTTCAGTTGGCAAATTGCAGTTCCTTTTCTAGGGAATTCTTGTGAAGCTCGAGTGTCTTAGCCGGTCAGTCAGCTGAAAACTGTCTTTTCATTAGTGCTGCCAGAGCTATGTGCCAGAATGATGACACCTGTGAACAGCTTGTCTTGTTTAAAGCAAAATACAAGTTGGGCATTTTCTTATCTACAGCAGTGATAAGTCACTGCAGCGGGAAGTTTCTCTGATCTCCCAGAACAGGTAGATGTGTTCAATAGCTTTGTGCCATGGTATATGTGTTCAGTACAAGAGCTGTGTGGGTTTTGTACCGGATGAAAATCCTGTAGTATGGTGGAAGTGTCCCACTTGTGCTGAAAATGGTTATTGAAGGATTTGTCTATGTTGAGATTGTGGCGACTGCAACTCATGCAGGCACAACTGAGGTGCCTGGGGTGCTCAGCCCCTGCAGCAGTGCACAGAGCCCTGTGGGCTCCCTGTACTGCAGTTATCACTGTCAAGGTCTCAACCTCCCATTTGAAATTAGCTCAGAGGTGTTTAGTTGGTGTTGCTGTCTCAGAGCTGTGATGCTTTGGATTGAGGCATCCTCAAGTCATCCTTCAATGAAGCCAGCATGATCTTCATTTGGCTTGGACTGTGGGGTGTGGGAATACCATAAAGGTTTTGAGTCCAAGGAGCAGCTGCTTCTCTTCCCTTCCAGTTTCCTCAAACCTCTCTCTCCTTTTAATACACAGAGCTGTTGCCACATTGTTGCTTGACTTGGGGAGTTCCAGGACCTATGCTTGGAGCTGTGAGTTTAAGAAACATGGTGTTGCCTGTAGATGTCTGTTAGAAATCCCTGTAGCACATTTTATTTAAAGGATGCAGAGCAAGGTACTTGCAAGGGGCTGGGTGGTACCCAGAGAAGCTGATTTCAGGGAGAAATGTGAGTATGTGATGCTTCAGAAGGTAGTTCACTGCCTGCTTTATGAAGCACCAGGAGAGCACTATCAGACAGTAACCTGAAACTATGTGTTTCTTTTGAAAATAAAAAACCTAAAATCATATGATTCAGATCAGTTCTGATAATTTTGGATCTAGACACTTATGTAACAACAAGGAAAATTATTCACATAATGTAGTAAAATAGCATGATTGAAATGCTAGTTATGAGTCTCAGGAAGTATGAATCAACTGCAGAAATTTCTCATCAACTTCCAAGTTCCAAGTCATAAACCATAATGTCATTTAATGTGATTGTTTGTTACCAGAGTGTTGGCAAATTGAGGGGGTGAGACTGAACATCTGTTCAGCTGTTTTCTGTAGCTCCTCTGATGTGTCAGGGATTTTGGGGGGTTCTTTCACATGTATATTGACATTTACTTTCACACTAAACAATAATTCATTTTGTTGCAATGTAGAAACCAAAGGTGTGATAGGAGAGAGCCAGCCTGAGATTTATTAAAGCAGCTTGTTAGATGTAGTCTAGGAAATACAGCAAAAGATGGTGGGATTGCAGCAGAAAGGGGAGGCTCCTGAACTCAAGGACACTGACTATTCCAATGAAGTGTATGCTTTGCGACCCTGAAATCCCAGAGCTGGAGTCTTCTTACAAGCAGACACTACTAAAATTATTTACTTGGGGTTTTCTGCATGTGATCAAGCCTATAGTAACTTCTGCTTCATTGAAATTGACTTCTGAAGAGCTTTGTCTGTGTTCAACATTAAAGACTTCCCTTCTACTACTGAAGGGCAGCTACCAAAGAGGTGTGAGGAGCCCTTGGTGTTCCCTTGGGATCAGGAGCGTATGGTGCTATATGGGTAGTACCTGCGTACAGGTGCAGGCTACCCTGAAGACCTCTGGGGCTGCGTGGGGGTGAAATCGGTGCAGATGACCTACCTTCAGGTGCTGATATTGCCTCTGCTGCAGCCCAGAACATTTGATGCACCTGGTCGTGCTGGAAAGCCTTCATCTAGGTCAGCTGTGCAGAGAAATCCTGCTTTTTCCTGAGAGTTTGCAGGTGTTAATGCTCTTTTAAAAGAGAGAGAAACTTTTCTGGCCCTATAGTAGCTTGTAATCACTGCTGATCTTAATCTGCAGTGCTCCAGCCCTTCCTGACTGACATACATATCTCTTCAGTATGGGGGTACAGCTGATATGTTTTCTTTCTGGGGAAAGCTATGCTTCCATATGCGCTCAGGGTAGAAGTCCTCTTTGTCGATGTCTTGCAAAGCCAAGGGATGTTGGTGAGGTTTCAGGTTATTCAGGCAGCGCAGGCTTGTTCCAGGCTCCAAGGTGATGTCCTGGGAAAGTTTCTTTTAAAAATAAAAAGAGAAATAAAATTTAAAAAGGGGGACATAGAGGCATGGATGCTCTCCAGCTGCAGGGAGCTGCTGTCTTACACGATGGATAAGTTGCATCAGTCTTTGAAGCACCGAGTCTGGGATTTGTCTTGCCTACCTGATGATGTCTGCACTGTAGTATGGACATGAGAGGTATGGGCAATGATTCCCAGTGGGGCTGATTATAGGAGAACTTTGAGTGTTCAAGGTTTCTAGGAGATGCTTTGCACTTTGTTTTATCAGGCACCTGGAGAGATGTATTGGGAAGTAGAAATAAGTGTTCTGTTACAAGTAAAACCACATGTAAGATATAACCAGTTCAGGTAATTTAGATAATAAATTTCATTTATCGGGTTAGATACCAAAAAATAATTTGACAGAAAATATCATCTATCTTAGTAAATTTGGTCCCTATTTCTTGGAAGATGATCCTAAAAATGCATGTTTTGGATATTTTCACTAGTATGAGGTACCCAAAAAGTGCCTGTTTCTTTCCATTTCCCACATAGGAAGTCAGGATGGTAGTATGTATAAGTAGATGGATATAAGGTGCTGCGGAGCAATCCTGTGTCAAAATGAGGAAGAAGCTTTCCTGGTGATCACTCATTCCTTCCTACCCTGGCATCCCCACCAAGCGAAAAAAGCCACAGGCTTACCACAAGAAAACCCAAGGAATCCAATGACAGTCTTTGCAGGTTTCTGCTATCACCCAGATCTGGGCTGCTGACAGGTGGATGGCCGTGCAGGAGAAGCCTGAACCCATCAAACCCTCCAGAGATAAGGACCATAAAAAGTGTGCTTTTTGGGTCTGGTGCCTGGTTATCCACAGTGTTGTGCCTTTTTGTAGCAGGTGAACAGCAGGGATTCACTGTATTCCTGTATTTTTGGAGAGAGGGTTTTGCCCATTAACACAAGACCTATGGTCTCTTGGGAGGACTTCAGGCAAAAGAATGAGGGAAAAGCACAGCTGTTTGCCAAGCAGTCCTGCAGGCAGCCCTGAAGCTTTTCCATGTGATTAAAGTTGGTATTGTAGTGAAAAGCCTCTTTGATCTTTGAATCCCCAAGCCCTAGGCGATCCCTTTCTTCCCTGCAAGACTTCAAGTATCTGCTGGGGCAAGGGTGCTCCCTTTCAGTGCGAAGGAGCCGCTCAGAGGTCAGTGTAAGGCTTGCCGTACAAATATTCTCTCTCCCACGGCCTATAAAGCAGCACCTTCTGGATGCGATGTCTTCCAAGCAGGCTTTTCATCTTTTTGGCAGCCATCACCTACCAGATTTCCTTCTAGGAATGAGCTTTCACAAATCCATGGCAACTTAGGTGAAAGCAACATGCTTTCGCTCCACATGGCTTTTCACAGGAGGGAAGCAGCACTACAGCATCCTTATGTGTGTTTCTAAAGCAGGTGAATTTTTTCATCTGAAGGGTTTGATCAGCCCACCTGTCTTTTTCCTGGTATCATGCTTGCTGTCAGGGGATATGAAATGAGGCAACCAAGATGTATCAGGGACGTTGCGTGATTATATTGATGGGACCGTACCATTCATACTGTCATCCCATCTGTTTATACTCTTGGCCACATGTTGTAAAGGTCAAGACATCTACTCAAAGGGAATAACTGGAGTGTGTGATGCTGCAGATCTGGCTGTGTTGCCAGCTGGCTGTGTTCAGCCTTGCTCTCTCAGAGTGTGAGCCGCGTCCTCCACGTGTGTTCAGAGCAGGCCAGTATTAGAAATCATGAAGCTGATGATGGGAATGAGTTTACTGACTTCTGCCAAGCCCTGTATACTGGCCTTCGATGCCAAGACAGATCCCAAGCATCAGAGAGCAGCCTTACATTTGCTGTTCAACTCTTGCAGCTCAGGGTCCTCATTTATGTCATCTCCTTGAAGTAGTTGTTGTTTGAGAGCTGCGCGTAGCATGCAGCTGCCTAATGACATGATTAAAACTGCAGACGGTCCTTTGGAAGTCTTCAGCTACTCCAGACTCTGAATTCAAGGGACTGCAGTCCTCCTTCTGCTTTGGCAGGAGCCCTGGAAGATGCATGGCTCCTTGTGAAGCTGCTCTTCAAAACCTGCACTGCTGAAGTGAGTAGAGGATCACATTTGTGTAAGGGCTAAGTGTCATCTGGACTAAGGTACTGGAACCAGACCATGTGGCATTAGTAGGACTATTCTCTGTCTTGCGAAAGCTTTTCAGAGCTTGAAAATTTACCGTCTTATATTTGGGTCAAATGTTGAAGTCTTACAACAACCAACAACAAAAAGCGATTGTAATTGGAAAAAGTCATGATTGCCAAAGCAGTCTTGATTGATTTGACTCAGATTTTGTATGTGTAAGTAACTACAAAGTTGCATTTTGAAATACAAACCCAGGTGTGGGGTTTGTTTGGGTTTATTTCTTTGTAAAAATAAAAGCAATGCTTCCTAGTTCTTTTCCTCAAAGAAGGTTGAAACTAAATCACTTCTTATGAAAAGGTTTTATTTTGGCATTTTTCTTGCAGCTTCATGAAAAAATTGCTTGGGCAGCTGTCATGGATGTCTTGTGCTGAGCTCCTGCAGAGACTTCTTGCTGGAGGGTTGCACCTCTGCTGAAGAGCTATAGGTCCTGCCTGGTCTAGCCTGGTGCATCGCAGTGGTGACGTGCTCTCTTGTAGTTTTAAATATAAACCTTTAAGTGGTGTTTGTGATTTAGGAGGAAGGAAGGTGGTGTTTAGACTTTCCATGCTACAGAGGCATGATTCTTTTTAAGTCATCTTGCCTCATGGCTAACTTGGAGGGGGTTAGAGTAAGGTACGAGTTACTTAGGACATAAACAGTCCTACCGTGTGTTTCTGCTGCTGTATCCCAGCAGTTGCACAGTAATGCTGTTAAGTACAGTCCACCTACTAATCATTTAGTGTTTCCATGTGAAACAGAGAGCCATGTGAAACAGAGAGCAAGCGCTAATGCCTGCTAAAACAAATAAAGATTCCCATTTATTTTAGCAGGCATCAGACCTCAGAGCCTGTAAGGCAGGTTAAGGACCAAAAACTCACTGATGAAGTTCATGGAATTCTTCTGTTCCAGTGGGGCAATGGTTTTAAACTGAAAGAGGTTAGGGTTAGGTTGGATATAAGACAGAAAGTTTTTACAGTGGGAGTGGTGAGGCACTGGCATGGGCTGGCCGGAAAAGTGGCTGCCCCATCCCTGGAAGTGTTCAAAGTCAAGTTGGATGGGGTATTGAGCAACCTGGTCTAGTGAATGATGTCTCTGCCCATGACAGGGAGTGGGATCTGGATGGTTTTTGACAATCCCTTCCAGCCCAAACCACCTGTGATTCCAAATGTGGAGAGAGCGTTTGGGACTGGGATTTTTCAGCTGTGATACACCAAGGGTGAGGGGCCATGTGTGAAAACATTCAGTAGGTTGTTTCCACCTTTTTCCAGCCATAGTTGGCAGAGGATGCGGAGTAGTGCCTCCTGCCACCCTGTCTGCAGCGCTTGCAGCAGGAGTGGCCAGCACTAGCACCCCAAAAAGGTGCCTGCTCCCTGAGAGCCACACGGTCCTATGCTTTGAACACAGAGCAGGCTCCCAAGGCGATGGCTTTGGGAAGGGCGCAGGGCTGTAGCTGCCATAGGGCTGTTGCAGGGGAAAAAGATTAATTAAAGAAACAGCCCCTCTGGGATTGGAGGAGTGTTTAATACATCATGTCGGACTTTGATTCCTAAAACCTGCTATGGATTTGGGCCAGTATTTCTGAACTTTCAGATACTTAAGAAACAGCCTTGTAGTGTTGAGTGGATTTTGGGGCTGGTTTTCGTTTGTCGTATTTGTGGTGTTTTTTTTTTTTGTTGTTGTTGTTTTGGGTTTTTTTCCTTGGTGATGGCATGAGATTACTTTTGTTGTTAAGGGCACAAAGATTTTGACAGCACTGCATTCAGCTCTTTTTATTTTATGTTGCCGTGTTCATCATAGCACAATGACAGAATTGAATCAGTGGTAGCAACAGTGGGATTTTTTTGGCAAAAAAGGATAATGTAGACAGAGCCGAAGTGTTTTGCTAACTAAAACAGTAGCTGTATTTTTCAGAGAGCTAGACATGACTGTTTTGATCCAATGTGGTGTTAATCACAAGAATACATAACTGCTTTCCTATGAACTTTCCCCTTAAAAATATCCAATGATATCACCTGATGTTTTGCATGAATGCTCAGTATAACCAGAATTTAGAACAGCTGGCTCCATATAAACTTGGAATATTCATAGGTCAAATATTAGTGTATAAATAACAACATTTTGAAAGTGAAAACAGAAGCACAGTATTTGAAATATACTCAGTGTGCAGATGTACTTCGTAGCTTGAATAGCTTTGCAAATTCTTCAAGACAGTGTTAACACTTGTTAGGAAGAAGTCAAATTTCCTGATAATAAATGAGAAAGTGTTTTTCAAACAGTATTCCAATGTTGTTATTCCATGTATTTTAATGGTCATTTGCAGCATGAGACATGCAAGTTAGCTATTTGAAGCTCCCCTTTAAAGAAGATATATTTGATCAACTCAAAATCTTAATGGTAGCAAATTGAGAGCCACAATTTCTTATCAAGTGCAGGGTGTAAAATATGCCTTGTTTAAAGCATGCACACAAACATTCCTGATGAGGTGTGCTGCTGTATGCAGGTGCAGACGCAGTAGTCTTATCTTGTCACTTACTGCATTGCATTCACGTGGCGTATATGGTCAAGGTATTAGACATTCTGTTTGTACAAGAGCTAAGGAGTGACATAATGTCTATTGAAGCACAGGCGTTTAGCTCCACACCAGGCAATAAGGCACACTTAAAAAATGAGAACAGATTAGAGCTTGTGGGTAGGTTTTGATAGTCACACCCACAACCCAGGAGGAAAGCCTCTGCAGTTTTGGTGTGAAACAGAGATGCTTTCTTGCATCCTTATGTCTCCTGGGCTTTTCAGACCATTTGATAGATAAATCTGGGAGAGTAAAGCTGTAAGCAATCAGTCCTCTTACAAAGAATAAAATTGTCCAAGTGAATTAGAAAAAATTTTGGGCTGTTACAAGCATGTACCAGATGCAAAAGACTTCTCTGCCTCTAGCTTTGTAAACTCTGTAATAAAAGGTGTTTGGGCATGAACGCTTACTGCAGCATAACTTCCATTTTTTTCAAACCGTGTTAAAATCATCTGGGTTAGGACTCTTTATTGGGGAATAAAGACATGGTTGTGGCTTTAATTCCTTGTGTCACAGTGGCGCAAGCTCCCTCTGGTTGAATCCAGATGAGCAGAGGTTGGAGCAGCAGTCTTTAATTATCAGATGCTCTGCAGGAAAAAAAGGAGGAAGCATTTTCTGTCATTTACTGTACGCTTCCTATTCATGTTTCTTCTCTTCTAATGCCCACACTGGTGGTGTACTCCATGTTAGCTGTCATAAACATTTCTTGATGCAAGAGTAGGCCTTATAAGCTTTCACTATACCTGCATCTTCATCATGATGCCAAGGTCAGTTCATCAACATGGAGTCATACAATGGTTAGGATTGGAAAGGACATTAAGATCATCTGGTTCCAACTCCTTTGCCGTGGGCAGGGACACCTTCCACTAGACCATGTTGCCCAAGGTTCTGTCCATCCTGGCCTTGAAAACTGCCAGGGATGGGGCATTCGCAACTTCCTTGGGCAACCTGTTCCGGTGCCTCACCACTTTCACAGTAAAGAATTTCTTCCTTAACTTTCACCTAAAGCCGTGAAAAGCTTCTCTGAGGGCTTTGTTCTTTATGCACAATTTTGGAGCAGAATGGTAGGAGTAGAGTTCTAAAATTTAAGCTTGGTATGAAATTGTCACTTGAATATCTACACAAAGGTTTAATCCACAAGTATGTAATCCAGGTGCTTGACTTAAACAGTGGAGCTTGGAGAAGATACCTTCATTTTAGAAATGCAACGGTCTCTTGCCCACAAACAGTCATCCTGAGACTGCATTTCAAGAATGCAGGCCCTTTTGCTTAATTATTGTAACATCAAACGTCTTTGACATGAAAGGGACTAAGCAGTGGCTATGGAAGATAATGACTTGTTTATAAAAATAATTTAAACAGCATATGAAAGGATAAACATGCATGTCCTGCCAAAATGCACTGTATGTTCTGCAGGCTTTGGTGATTGTGAATCTCTTGGCTTGCCCTTTCAATTTTTTTTTTTTCACAAAGACAAAAAGGCAGAGGGGGAAGGGAGTGAAGAAAAAGGGAGACATAAAATAAAGTTATTTAAGGAAGTTCTAACTCACTGTGCTATGGAAGAGAAAATACTTTTGCTTAACACACTACAGTAGGTATTTTAATTTTGAGATGTCTGTGTCTTGTCTCTTGGTTGTGGTAGTTTTTACCCTTTAATGATTGTAGCAGCTGTCTTGTCCAAAAATGTGCCATTCTGCAGAATGTGTAATGCTCGTTACTTACTAGACAATGTAAGACTCTCTCTTATTCAGGACCTCAAAGCACTTCATAAGTGTTGAAGTCTCACATCGTGCTCTGACAAACATAAATTGTTACTATACTCGTGTCCAAACAGCTAAGTTGGGGCTTGAAGAGCGTGACTGGACTGGGGCTGTGATGAGGTCTCTGAAATTCTTGCTTCGAGTCCTGTGATCTAACTGTGAAACTGAGCTCTCTGTTAACATCCTATCAGGTCCCTAAGTAGCCTGTGGAGTCAGTGGAATAGTGGGGTCTTATTTGGTGAAACCTGCCCTTTCTCAGGTTGTAGCATCAGTCAGCTGGAGACCATAGGATCTCACCTGGCTTGGGCTTTAGTACTTCCCACTTGTATATCTTGTTCATCCATGTTGCCTAGTCTGAGCCTTCTGCAGCCATGCTCTGTTAGAGACATGGCTCCTCAGATGCACTTGCAAACAGCAAACACCTCTGATCTTTGTGGGTGCTACCTGAACATGAATTTCCACCAGACATCCATTTATTATATGATGCCTACTATTTGCCCTAAGTGGTAGCTTTTGAAAGAGAACAGCTTTTTGTGGTCTCTGGCTGAACGGTGCAAGAGATACTTGGGTACAGTGGATGGTAGCTTGAGCATGAGGGCAGTCTCTGGTTTTATGTGTGTGTTCAAGTGCCGTACATTGGTGTAAGCTAGCACCATCAAGGAGCTGGATAGGAAAAATAAAAGTAGTCAAGGCTAACACATTTTTCACTTGAAACTATTGGAAAGCCTAGTAAAGGTTTGTCTGACTTTTGGTAACATCCATGATAATGGTGATGTCC
This sequence comes from Psilopsiagon aurifrons, assembly GCA_025447955.1. NCBI lineage: Eukaryota > Metazoa > Chordata > Aves > Psittaciformes > Psittacidae > Psilopsiagon > Psilopsiagon aurifrons. The sequence continues at coordinate 18,460 of JAOEHY010005386.1, read as the reverse complement.
ATGCTGTGTAGTGGTAATGTTTTTTGGTGATGTCCATGCTGCAGAATCATAATGCCTTTTGGCAGTGTCTGTACTGCAAGGAAGGTAATACTAGGTAGTCTTTTGAGCTGATAGTTTTGTTGAGAAACTCCAAATAAAAATGTAGTGTAATGGCTGAAGTCAGTATAATGACTCCTTTATGTTAAGGAGCTATTGGGATTGGGTCCGCTTGATACTTTTGCTATTGCTAGTCTCAGTAAAAACAATTTTATGGGGTCCCAAAACAGTCTGTTGCTTCTGGCAGCCAGAGAGCTGGCAGTCCCTACTCACTGAGGCTTGAAGAGATAGTTCATTAATTCGTGGCACTTTCCAGAATAAACATGGCAAACCTCCTCTGAAATAACAGACGGTAAATTCTCCCTGTCACTCAAGACTGCACATTTGTCTTCAGAAAGGGGCCATGAAAGAAGCTGTCCATCTCCTAATGAATGAGAAAATAAATAGAAGAAGAATTGTGCATTGTGTCATGCTTGACATGGCGAAGCTTCGGGGTGGAATAACAACAAACCTTTCCTCCTGTCTTATCCCTGTTACTTGTGGACCTAAACCAAGCAATGCTCACTGGGCAGGCTATCAGATGGAGTAAACTTTCATAGCTCTTCAGCAAGGCTCCCTGGTGGGAACAACGGCCTTTTTTACTTCTTTGACTCTTTTTGGGAAGGTAGATTTCAGCACCTCTCAGCTTTGGGTCTTCAGGAATGGGATCCTCTGGTTTCTCTGTGCTGTGAGACTTGTGAAGGTTGCTACAAGCTGGGGTTGCTTGGAGCGCACAGATGTTTTGTGCAGCTTGTTATTTTCTATGTTGGAGGTTATGAGTCAGATTACTGTTACCAAAATGTTTATGTGAAATCATTTCTGAGTCATATATTTGCATCATATACAACCTGTCTGACAATCAAAACATTCAGTGCTCAGCTAATGATTATACTAAGTTTTCCAACACTCTACTCCAGCATAACATAATTACATGGCGAAGTGCAATATATTACTTTGACAGGGTTCTTCATGCATCTTGTGATGTCAGAAACATCATCATTGCTATTATTTGAAATTATCAGAGAAATATGGACTTTGTTTGCATGAAACAAAGTTAAGAATAGCGAGAGGCAGTCCCTCAGAAACAAAATGCCTTGCAAATGTTCCTGGAAATGGGCTTTTTCTATCTCCAAGAAAACATACTTCAAGAAGTTGCATAGTGGTTTCAACCTTGTTCTCTCCAGAAACATGCTTGATCAGGACTTATTGGTGAATTGACAGAATAGTTGTGGATATTTATGTGGAGAAATTGCTTGGGTCTCAGGCTTTGGCATTTGCCCTGGGAAGCTATTTGGTAGTTTCTGTATAATACATTTTATAAGATAGAACTGGAGTATTTTTAGCAGTGTGGAAGACATAAGCAGTCTGTAAACTGCAACTTAATGCATGCTGTATTTATCTCTAGTGTAAACAGGGATTGCTTACAGAAGTATTCTGAATAATGAGGGCAAACATTTAAAATTGTATTTACCTTCAGTTGTGTGAGAACTAGGGCAGGAGTATTTGCTGCCATGTCCCAGGGAATTCAGTAACTCCTTTTTAACTGTTTATCCCAGATGGGATGGGGAGAAACAAAGCACCCCCCTAACTTTGTGCTGAGGAAACAGTAAAGTAGATGAAAAAAATATAGGGGCGTAGGGCTGTTTGTTTTTTAAATAACAGTGAAAAAGCGTATGGATATTGAAATGGAAAACAATTTTAAGGCTGACTTGTTTAAATTTGGTTTACAGTCTTTTGGAATTGGCTTTGGGAGCTCAGTTAGAAGTATGAAGGGCACTGGCAGGTCCTTTTAATTATAGAATGTCATTGCATTTCATTACTCTTACTGAACAGGCAGTATGCAAAATGCAGGATGGATTATGATGACATTCTTTACTTTCCTAGTGAAAACAGTGTGGACAATATAGCATTGGACAAGAGTCTGTCTGAACTGTGCTTAGTAATTAGAGAGTCCACGTTTGGAGCAATAAAAAGCATCCCCATGCAGTATTAGCTAGCACCATCTCTGCTGATGTACTCTCCTTGGCCAGCATCAGTGGCAAATACATAATTGGACTATGAGGACCAATATATTGTGAAGTGTAGTGGAAAATGCCAAAAAAATTTCAGTTGGATGGAGTCCATTTGTCCTGTGCTAATTTCTAGCCCTGTAAACAAACACAGCTGCTGAGTGTAGAATCAGTGCTCAGAGTGGTTAAAAACAGTGATGCATTGCTAGTGAGATCACAGCAGAAAAAATATGTAACATATGAGGCTGCAGTAAGGATCAAGACTATCCTCAACTGATTAATTGTTTCTGTTTGTATATTTTCGTCAGTTTATTATGTTGTAGGGTAACTGGAATGTAAAGATGGCTTTTTAATATCCAGACCATTCAGCTGAGACAGTTGAAATATTAAATATTGGTAAATTGGTTGTGAACTTTTGTAAAAGGGTCTGAATTGGTGGCCACTACGTATATGTATGTATTTTATGTTTCTCTTTTTCATACCAATATGTTATTGATTTGGTTGTCTGGGCTTTATTGTTGTCTGTTTGTATACATGAAGGATCCATGCAGGTTGATTTTCCTATAATTTCATCTTCATTAAAATGTCTTTAGAAGTACTGCAGTACTGAATGAGGGACATGAGGCTTCAAACATTAGAAACCTCAGGGCCAAGCCTGCTAGGTCATTGGCAAAGCAGCAGCACTTACGCTGTAATTTGTCTTGTGGCCCAGTTATATGTTTTGACATCCCTGAGCTGACTAATTGCTCTGGGGAAAAAAAATAAAGAAGAATGGTCTTGGTTACTGTAGTAGAAAAGACAGTTTCCAACCTTTTCTGTTCATTGCATCAATTATTTAGTGACTGCTGCATGGTCGTCCCCAGATCTAGCAGAGTAGGGCTTCTGTGGCTTGACACAATCCAATTGCGTAATGCGTTTGACATCGTATTGTGCATCACCTATCCCAGCTGGTTATTAAAGAGATTACTTTTTCCTTCTTGGCTTTGAAAAAAGAGAAGACTAAAGGGGCTAGATAGTTCAGGTGGGAAGTAGCGGAGAGTAGATGAGACAGAATATTAATCCCTGTGTATGATTGATCAGAGGAATTGTTAGGGAATCCTCCAGTGCTATGTACTTGTATGTAAGTTGTGTGTTGTGGATGGCTGAGGTAGCAAGGCCTATATGCTCCATGTGAGGGTTCACTTCTGACAAAGCTGTGGTGGTACCTGTGAAGACTTTTTGCAGGTTATTTGCCTGGTCCTTGGGCAGCTTGGTTGCCCATGTGTTACAGGGAGGCTGTGAAGCTGAAACAGATGTCCTGGCTGCTCTGCAGTTTGCTTTGGGCTCTGCAGTTGCAAGGTCCCCATGAGCTCCTGGCTCTCTGCTGCTTGTCCTGTCTCAGTGGCCTTCACAAGCTGCTTAGAAGCCCAGAGAGTGGCAGGTTATCTCCTGCTGCAAATCTACATCTGCTTTGTAATATGAAAAACTTCTATGAGATAGACTTGGTCTTTTGAACAGCTCTGGTTTGAAAATTTTGGACGTATCATAGCCATCTAGGGCTTTGAATTGTGCAAGGTACTTCACTCCATGCTATCCATCTGGCACACAGTGGTGCCACCCTCTTCAGAAGCCTCTTGGGGCTTGAGAAATAATTGGGTGTTTGCATTGCTGTAAAATGGACTGAGATATCATGAATTGTTTTGTGTCTGCAGGATGCGACCAGTGTCCGTCGGTGTCCCAGGTTCTAGAAACTCCCCTTGCCGCTACCCCAGCTCAGCTGTACTCTGGAGTGGAGAGTTTAAATCTCTAACTGTCAGTCTGGCACTTTCCATAAACACTAAATTGACTCTGAGTGGCTAGGTCTAGTGCTATAAAACATACTGTTCAGGTCTTATTGCCAAGAAAAAAAAAATCACCTGTAAATAGCAGACTTACAGCATAGGGGCTTGTTTCTGTGCTTGTGCTTTTTACATTTCCATTTTTGCACCAGCTTGGCAAGGAGTTAACGTAAATGTCAAAACTATTTTTATGTAAATATATGCATTATCGAATCTCTTACTCATAAAGCAAATACTACTTTAAACCCACACAAAACAGCTGTAGCTATATATATTTTCTCACTACTGAATTTGGCTTTTAATAACATGGAGTGGACTGTCCAAAATAAAGTTAGGAATCAAGGGCACTTTATTTTCCAGCTTTCAACATACGTATTCTTGGCTTTACGCTGTACCAGTTCGAGATGGAAGAAAACTTGGATTTGTGCTACAGATCTTCTCAGTAATTAGAGAGATCATGGTTAAATAAACATATTATTTTAAATTAGCAAACTTTTCTGGAAGTCCGTAAAGGTACAGAAAAAAGATGAAGGATATTATGAAACCTTGAAGGCTTTGATATGAAACAGTGGCTTTCTAATACGTTTCTCCTGCTGAAAGTGCAGCCTTGTGCCAGACTCAGAAGCAGCAGCTACCTGGAGAAAAGGCTGTAATCTCCAGAGTCCTGTAGATTTCACTGATGCTTTTTGAGGAATAAGGACAGCAAAGCCTGAACTTAGCAAGTGCAAACAAAACCAAAGCTGAGGTTAGGGATTGTGTACTAAGCCAAGGTCGTAGCGGCATGGAAGGAGATTGTAGAATCATAGAATCGACTAGGTTGGAAAAGGCTTTTAAGATGGAGTGCAACCATTATCCCAGAGCTGCCAAGTTCACCACTAAACCGTGTCACTAAGGGCCTCATTTATCTGTCTTTTGAACGCTTCCAGGGACAGTGATTCTGCCACTTCCCTGGGAAGTCTGTTCCAAAGCCTGGCAACTCTTTTGGTGAAGGAATTTTTGTTCTTCTTCTTGGGATTCATGGCTTGTCTTCATGTCATGCTTTTTCTTGCCCCGCTACTCTCCTGCCTGTGGGAAGTTATCTGAGGTCGGTATCAGCTCCCTGAGATAAGGTGGGAAAAGTCACCTCAGAAATTCATGCAGACAAGATATTGTTCCTGAAACTGAAGAATACCTTCCCTTGCCAAGAAGCAGGGTGGAGGAAGAGGGGAGTCCTCAGCAGGATCACATGCATTCTGCCACCCCACATTTCAGTTCAAAGTTTTAAGTCAATTATTCAGCAATTCAAACCATCTTTGGCTGGGTTGCAGGGTATTTGCCTACTGCTGTATGTGGCATGAAGGGAAGATGTTGCTATTTCTGCTGATTCTGTTTGAACAAACCCAACCTGCACTCGAGGAGAAAAAAGTCGTCATGCTTTCTGAAGCAGATGGGCTGTGAAAACTGCCTTGGTTATCTGAGGCTTAAGTTAATGTGAAGCACAACTGTGGAAACCCCCTGAAAATACCCCCAAACCAACCAAAAACTTAAAATGTTGAATCCAATCACAAACAAAATTTGAGAGACCCACCAGTGTCGGAGCAAATGCTGCAGTTGGTTGTGGGTGGGTCACATCCAGCCAATCTCTTGGGTGGGCTATGCATGCCTGACTTCATGGGCATGGAGCAGAGGGGAAACATTGGGGGCTGGAGGAATGAACTGTAGTGGAGAGATAGGTACACATGCAGGTCCTGACTCTCGCCTGTGCAGGCAAGTGAATTTGAAGGATGTAAGAGATTCCAGTATTCTAAAAATAGTGTTTTCAGCAGGTTGAAACCACAGCTCTTGCTGAGGCAGCTTTCATTTTGCCTCTTACTCCATCTTTCCTAGTTTGTGTGATTCAGATGTGTGTAAGCACTAGTAATGGTGCCTTGCTGCTGTGAGAGCAGTGCTGTGTGGAAGAGGCAGGGCTCACATGGGCAGGAGGTTTGCCATCACTGATGATAATGAGGAAATGAGCATGCTCTCTGTCTTAAAAGCCTTTTTGTCCACAAGATCCCCTGTGCGTCCCTGGGTGGCGTCCTGCTGAGCTTCCCAGATGGTTGTTGGAGTGAGGGGTTGAGCTGGCTCTGCCTGACGGTGCCTGGGGCGGAAGCCTGAGGAAGTGATGCTGTTCTGCTTTTCTTGTGATGTCTTCTCCTAGGAAATCTGATCGCAATGTTCCTTATTCTTTCTCATTAAATAACAGTGTGTGTTAAAAGGCTCTGAGAGTCGGCTGCTCTGGGTTGTATTTAAATGTAAGCCTTAAGGAAAAAACTGAAACAACAGATGAATAAAATGGTTGTGGTTTAGTTTGCTCCATAAGCACTATTTTCCTTTTAAAATACATTTTTGGAAGGAGAGGGGAAACCAGTTACAATTAAAGTTTAAATCAAGCAGACTTTCCTTTATTTGACGGGGATGTGTGATTCATCTTGACCAGCTTTTTCTTAATGTTTAAGTCATTCTGCTTGAGCTGCATTCATTCCCTGAGCTTGTTTTGTTAACCTTGCCACCTGAACAAATTAAGCATGTGTCATCATGTGGTGTTGCTTTAAGTATGTACCTGCTGGTCACAGCTGGGACACCTATGGTTTCACCTGCTTCTCTGTGTAGCCAGAGGACAATTCATCTTCCAGATTTTGTTCCAAAATCTAATCTTTGAAATTCTTTTCTGGATATTGTGCAGATTATGTGATCACACTTAAATGTCCTGGGTTTTCACTGCTTTGGAATTTCTGTGTGTAGTGGTAGTAAGTGCAGATGTAGTAAGCTTTGGGTACGTAGGTAGTTATCTAAGGTAGAACAGCTGATACTTTCATTAGCAGTGGCGATGCACACGAAAAGGCCAGATCACAGCAAGAAATGTAAATTGATGCTGGGACTAGCAAGCACCCTCAGGGCCATTGCGCGCAATGAAGTTGTAGGCATTTTGTCCAGCAAGCTCCACAGAAATCCTTCCCAGTTTACCCCATGTCTCACAGGTCTCCTGCCAGCTGCCCTGGCAGGAAAAAATTAAGAGCAAAGAAGTTAACACCCGTAACTACAGCTGTAAGCTGACTTTACATGTGAGGGGTTGTCAGTAACTCAGAAATGGGTCCCAGCAGGCTCTTGCCCTGTGAAAGGCACTGAGGCTCTTTCTCTAGCTGGGGTCGATATCTGATGCTTCACAGGATCACAGGAAATAAAAGCTTGGCCCATTGATATAACTTACGAAACATGGGACTACTACAGTATAACAATGGGACAAACAAACATGGGAAGAATGGTGATCGGAGGTGATTGCTGCACTCTGGCAGTACCAACAAATTTGACACCTGTAGCCTCACTTCCCAAGTTTCAGATTCCTGTTTTAGGATCTGCAAGGATGTGGTTAAGTAGGGCAAAGCACACCCCAGCTCTTCTCCAAGTTTTTCATGTGGATACGTGTATGCTGAGCTCACTTTCTTGTCTCTTCCTCCTCAACCCTGTCAACTTTTTCTTAGGAAAATCTAAAATTTGCAGCAGGAATGTGTTGGAGGTAGCATATGGGAGATATAGAACATGGGTATTTCCTTGGGGAAAGATTTGCTTTTGTTGAAATTTGGCTTTTATGTCTGACTCGTGCCATCTGTACTGGTATAATAACACAGGCAGTAGTATTTGTAGAAGCCATGACTGAATGTCATTGTTCAGTGAATGCCCCAGACGTAAGTGTTGGTTTAGATGAAGTTTGACATTGTATCCTTATTATGTATATAATGAAGAATGAACTCAGAAAATCTCCAACTCCACGCAAAATTATTTGAAGTGATATGTGGCCAGTAGGTACCCTATATGAGGGTGACTGGTTTAACTGGGATATTTTTCAAGAAAATGAGACAGTTTGATGGTAATGGGTAAAAAACTTAGAGTTTAACTGAAACAACACTAACAGATTGTTTTTCCCTTGGAATGCAATAGGCTAACAGTAAAGGCTGTTAAATAGATACAAAATTTAAGTGACCATACTCTTCAGAGAAAAGTAGCTAAATAAGTATTTCAAGAAAATAGTGAAGTAAAATTGCAATAAATTTTATTATTTAGTGTGCTTTTAAGGCCCCAGGACAGGAATATATCTGCATTCAGGAAAGCACTTAAGCATGTGCTTTCCTGAATAGGGACAGTCTAAAGCTTGTACTTAAGTGCTTTCCTGAACGTGGGCCAAAGTCTTCGAAGAGTTTATTTTAAAGACACTCTTTCCTTAATTAAAACACTTGGTTGAATTTAACAATTAGGTGTCGGCTTGCTTACTGTCACACAGCAGCTTTCTGTAACAGCAGGCAGTGGCACTCTGCAATGACTGAGGTCAGGAAGTGAAGGCTACTTCATCAGTTGACACTAGGAGAGGAAACTCAATTTGTATGGGCCTCCCAACAGTTCCCTCCAGCAAGTGCCAGTCATCTAAAATAAATTTAAGAGCTCTGCTAAGAAGTGGCCCAAAACTGTTTACAGGGTCTGCACTGGAACCAGCCTGGGCTCAAGGCTTCTCCCTGCTCCAGTGGCACTACACAGTGCTGGAGCTTTTGCTGATGCCATTGGTACGTGTGGCTGGATCGCAGTTGTTCTACCAGATGTTTTGTTCTGTTTATGCAGGCATTAAATTTTTATTCAGTCATTCCTTACAAGCATCCAGTTGCTCCTTTTCTAACTTTGGTGGCTGAGAGCCAGTTCTGCTAATGGCACTATCAGATGAGCTAGAGAAAGAAAAGTTATTGCAAGGCTGCTTCTCCCCCTGCTGAGGGCCTGACCAGTCTCTGTAGCTCTGAAAGGCAGGATGGAGCAGTGCTAACTCTTTTTTGGAGGCAGACAAGTAGCTTTGATGAGGGGATTTCCATACAGAGCCCACCGTAGGTCCTGTACTTTGGGCAACCTTGACCAGAAGCGGTGTTGATAGAGTGCTGGAAGTGGTGTTGGACTCCTGTCTTTTTCGACTCTCATCTTGCAGCAGCCTCAGCCTGCCTATGGAGGGGGAAATTCAGTCTTTCATTTTCCTGAGTTGGACTTTAAACAAGGTGTATTTGGTTTGAAAATTGTTTGTATTTTCTTTCTCTCCTCTTAGGTTTAGTGGACCTGCTGTTTGCTTCCTAACTGAAGCAGTTCAGTGTCTTCCACCCTTCCGCTGCCTGTGCTTGGCTCCATTGTTACTATGGTTGTCTTGTCTCACTTATTTTTCTTTTCTTTTTTCTTTTTGTAATTTGAGATCTGTAATTGCAGCACAGCTTGCAGCAATCTAAGCCATTGCCTATGTGTAGCTGTCTTCCTCTGAGTGACGCCTGCGTAGAGTTTTCCTCAGGTTGCAATAACCTGGACATTTAATTTCTGAAGTTGGTAGGTGTTAGCCGTGGCCAGGCTTTTTAAAGGTGAGGTGAGAGCAGATCTGTGCCACATTCAAAGCTTCTCCTGAAAGATTTTCCTATTTAAAATCTCATGTGCTGCTGTCCCCTCCTTGTCGTTTTGGATGTGGTTTCTACCTGAGCTAAGGAGGACCTAAGGCTTGCTCTTGGTGCCACCTGGCAAGGAGGCAAGGAATGAATGAGAAAATAATTTTTGTGAAAAAAGGCAAAAAGGGATGTAAGGTTTGGTAACCAAAGACTGCAAATTGGATCCCTGATAGGCTGAATTTTCCATTTTATGGAGAATGTGCCAAAACACTACAATGAAATACGTAATATGTTTTCTCCTCCTTCCCATTGTAAAACTCGAGAGTTGTGGCATATTAACCAGAACCAGATACATCCATCGAGTTTCCATACTCTGAAGCAGTATAGGGTGGGGTGAAGCTGGTGTTAATAGGTCTATTCATCACAATAAATTTTCCTGGTAGATGTGGGTGGTTCAGACTCAGTGAAGAAATGGCTCAGAAGCAATCAGCCTCCACCCAGAGAAGCAGGAATTTGTAGCAGGGAGTGTCCCACATACCGGTAATAAAAAATGATGGCTAACTTAAGTCTTTTCCTCAAGGGGTTGATTTTAAATTCAGGTGCGCTGAGGTTTAGTTAGCACCACGACTTATTTTGGTTTCCCAGCTGTTTTTTAATGTAATCACCACAGGTAAATCTGCATTTGATTAGGAGCTGGCTTTAGACTGTCATCTTCTCACTTCTGTCCCAGCGCGCCATAAAATGCCCTATAAAATATGGAGGCTCTCGAGGGAATTGGTGTTTGCCTTGCTGACTGACATGAAACCAGCATTTTTGTGAATTTGTGTCATTAAGTTGTACATTCTCTTCAGAAATTTATCTATGTATTCTTCAGTTTAATTGCTATTTTTTTGTAGTGGGGCTTGGAATTTGTAATGAGAAGTCTGTGCTGGGCGTTGTACCAGTACATAACAGGGAAAGCAGCTCGGCCCTTGACTGCTAAGAGCACGTAGTGGGCTGAGAGTAGCAAAAGGGGCGGAGGACAGAGTAACAAAGTGTACAGAGATTAACAGTTCAAAATACATGGCTACTTGTATTAACCAAATTATTTAAAATACATTGTGTTATGTATCAGTAATGCAGGAGCATGTATTTTGTGTTGTTTCATATGACATATGGAGATGTACATAGTTTTTTCTTTTTTAAGGAAAAGTGACATTGGACAACGTTTATTTGCGTATATGTTCAATACCTAATCACTAATGCCAATGAGGAATTGATGGTGGTTGGGTTTAGAACTTGGAGATCTGATCATAAAGGGATGATTTGAACTCTCTGCTCACTGGAGAGAAGAGGGATGAGTCTGTTGTGAAATGATGGATTTGTATTGATAATTGGTCTCAGCAGACTATGCAGGATCAGCCTGCTTTTTCAAGAGCATGGTGTAGGGACTAGGGAGGAGAGTGGAAAAAACTCTACTTAAGTGCAAAGCCCAAACATGGATGGAAAGGAACATTTTCCATTCAACTCAGTCTTTTGGGAGGATGGCAAGAGGGTTTGTGACATGCAGTTTCTGAGGTAAAGGTAACCTGCCATTTCCTGCCTACACTGTTTGCTGTGTGCATCTTCAGGGATTGTAAAGATAGCTTTGCATTTGGTGCATATTCTGAAGGGGAGCTTATGGGCTCCCCATAGGTTAGAAGCACATTCTTCCTGCATCGGGTAGATGGACTTTCTGGCCTTCCTTCTATGTATAGTCATTTTGACATCTACACTGAGACTAGGTGGGACTTAAATAGGGGAGATTTAGATTAGATATGAGGAAGAAGTTCTTTACTTTAGTGAGGGTGGTGAGGCACTGGAATGGGTTGCCCAAGGAAGTTGTGAATGCTCCATTCCTGGCAATGTTCAAGGCCAGGTTGGACAAAGCCTTGGGCAGTATGGTCTAGTGGGAGGCGTCCCTGCCCATGGCCAGGAGTTGGAACTAGATGAACTTGAGGTCTTTTCCAACCCAAACCATTTTATGATTCTATGATTTCTTACAGTAAAGCTGATGTTTGCCTCAGCTCTGAGTTTCTTTACAGCAGTTGAAGACAGCCCGTGGAATAACATTGTTCAGCTATGCAACAGCTCGTAATTTGATCAAGTAATTCTGAGATGGTCACATTTTTGTGGATGAGTGTGGGAGGCTGTGTGCCACGTCACACCCTTACAAACTCGGCTTTTGCCATTTAAACCTCATGTTTGCTGATTACATAAACGCTGAGGTTTCATTCTGAGGGCTTTATTTCTGGGGCTTCCTATTCTTCTCTCTGAAGAAAGCAGCCACCTCCACCACAGTCCAGCCAGTATTCACAATGTGCCTTCTAGGCTGGCTGTATACCATGTGGTTTGCACTGATGACCTGCTGGCCCTTGTGGTTGAGAGACAGTGGGTTCTAGGGTGAGTGTCAATGCCTATGGGCTCCTCTGAAATACATGCCAGTGAGGAATTCATATAGTACATCTGTCCCTTGGCTGTCGGGTGGTGAGAAGATACCAGTGGCAAGCCAGGCTAGGGTTGGAGAAGTGGTGAGAGGCTGAGGACAGGCACCTGTGTTGGTCAAGGATGGAGAGGAAAGACAAGTTGGCTGGTTCAGCAGGTGAGCTGGCAAGTTAGATGAGAACATTTCTGCAGAGATCCCTGGGCAGATGACCAGGAGGGCATGGAATTGAGTATGGTGGTTTACTGGCACCTGTGCGAGCAGGTTAGGTTTCACAGTGAGCAAAGGCGCTGCTGTGCTGGTGCAGTAGCTGGGACAGCATTGCAGAAATGCAGTGATATTTTGTGGAAGAGATAGTAAATGGTGACATCAAAGAAATTGAAAGAGTGTTCTTAAGAGTAGTGAGATGCTGAATTACCTCACGAGCAGTGTATTGCGGGACTGAGCAAGTTTGCAAAGCAAGTTGCTGTAATTTGCTGCTGTTGACTTTCACTGGTGCTCCAGACTAAGTCTCAACCAAGCCTGCAAGGAGAGGGAAAAGACTCTTGGGTGCTGAGTGCCAGGGTTCCTGCTGCAGGTTATCTTTTGCTCTGTCCTTGGCCAGTCAACCTTGGACAATGAATTGTGTGTGGGACTGGTCCCCTCCACTTCCCAGCACCAGCCTGAATGTCCCTGCCATGGGTATAAAATGATTTCAAACCCTTCTACAATATAGCTGATGAAGGGCAATGGCTGGGCATGGCCTTTCCTAGCCCCTTCTTTTGTGAGTGCTGGAAGCCACCAGCTTCTGATTTTGGGGTCTTGGTTGTAGCTACCAGCATGAAGAAGATGCAGTTTGGCTTGAAATTCCTACTACTTCTTACCTTCAGAGGGGGGAGGCATCTTTCTGAGTAGTTCTTATAACTACTTATTTTGATATTTCGTAAGTATGTATTTTCATGAGTTGCATTTCTGGATTTTGGCTTTGTTAGTCAATGTTTTTGAAAAATTAACATTTAGCTTTTTTTAACAAAAGAGCTAAAGGTTTGGGCTTTTTAGGGGCGTTATTCATTTTTCTATTGAAATGGAAATGAAAAAGGGAAGGAGAAGAAAATGAAAAAATTAGTGTCTTTTAATTAAGAAAGGTTTTTTTTTTTTTTCCATCCCTTTACTGGCATATGTGGGGGATATTTGTAAAAGTGTTTCTTTTTTTTTTAAGAGTCCCCAGCCATATTTTCTTGGAGAAAATACTGTAAACATGGAAAAATCTCATGTTTAATTTACTTCATTTTGAGGGTTTTTTCTTGCTATGAGCTCAGTTTACCAATTGGAGTTACCTAGTTGGTCTCTTGAATCCATTTTTGTCAGTGGATCTCTGCATAACAGTTGTCCTTTTTTTCAAGAGTGGGGTTACAGTGAGAAAATCAGCCAAAAGATACAGAGTGGGCCTAGGTTAAACTGTTTAGTCCAGACAAATTAAACAGAAAATGTGCATGTCATGCACTGTGAAAAAACACCAGGGGCAAAAAGTATCATCTTTTGAAGGTTGGCTTGTAGAGTGCAAAGAAAATAACTGGGTTGCTATACTTCGGATCAAATTTTTGGCTTCCTGTTAAAAATAATTGAAAAATTAGTTCTTTTCATACAGTCATGTGTAAGTATTTCTTTCAGAGTGTTGATCTTGCCTTTTCATAACTTTCTTGCACAGTACTTCAAAAATTCCTTTGCTGTCTTTCTCAGATTTTATCTTAGAACATGTGTTTTTCTCATTAATTTTGTTCTTATGCATTCATTGTTTTACCAATTTTTGGTTGACTTACAGTCTATCTGCAGACTGTGTGTATCTTGTTTCCAGTCCCTGTTCAGTTTGTCCTATAAGTGCAGTTTCTTCCGCCACTCCCCAAAAGACTCACTTTGTAGTGCATCAGTGTTGCATTATGGAAGCCTTTGCCAGCGGATGTTGTGGAGGCCAGAGGTATGAATAATTCAAAAAAGGATGGAAATAATATGTGTGCTGATAACTAATAAATGTGATAATCTTCATTTTATAGAATCATAGAATGTTTCTGGTTGGAAAGGACCTTAATTGAGATCACCTACTTCCAACCGCCCTGCCATGGGTAGGGGTACCTCCCACTAGACCATGTTGCCCAAGGCTTTGTCCAGCCTGGCCTTGAACACTGTCAGGGATGGAGCATTCACAACTTTTGTGGGCAGCCTGTTTCAGTGCCTCACCAGCCTCATAGTAAAGAACTTTGTCCTTAATTTCCTCTGAGGCTGCTAAACTTCTGGTGGATGGAAGACTGTGTGCCAGGGTACAGAACCTTCTGTGCCATCTCTTGTCTTGTGTTTGTTCTGAAATATTTCTTGCTGGCCACCCTTGAGGCAAGATACTGGGCTGCCTATGTCTTTGATCTGGTCTGTAAGGCTGTTTCTATGGTCTTGTGAATCTGACTTTGGTTAGGGTTCTCTAGTTTGTGGTGCAAGCAGCAGGTACCTTCTCAGCAATACGGTGGTGGAAACCTGCTGTACATATTCCTCGTCTTTGTGACTGCAGTGTTCATACTTGCTGAAGAATAGAGGTAACCACTATTAGAGGTGAGAAGAATGACAATTTTCAACCTTGCATAGGCTCTGAGATGACACTAAAAGGGCATTTACTTGTGTGCTGAATGACCTCCTGAGTGAATTCACTGTGCACTTGGGAAGGATTTAGTTCTTGTGTCTTACCTGCTTTCCTGATGAGCCATTTCAGTGCTCAGCAGTGGCAATGATGAATCATTTGTGTGGCTGTACCTTCTCTTCAAAGTACTTGACAGACTCCCAAGACCAAGAAGACCCAAGAGGTGGCTGTTCGCTCTGCAAGAGGGCTAAGCTGGGACATGCTAGTAAATAGCTTGACTTGCTCAATGTCACGTCACAAGATCAGCCTCAGCCCTGTAGCAGCCTTTGGTGGCTGTGTATTTTGATTAAGCAATTAAAACAGAGGCAGATCCTTCAGCTTTTGAACTTGTCATTGAACGTTGTGAGGAAATTGTTCCTTTGCTCAGCTGTTGCTGGTGGAAATTGTTCCTTGTTGGAAATTGTTCCTTTGCTCAGCTGTTGCTGATGGTCTTTCCTGGGAGTCTTTGCTCTGGCATTGCCTTAGAGCAGCCTGCCATCATGACAAGAGCTTGTGGACAGACTGTGATGGACACACAACCATGTCTTTTGTGATTTTTGCCCCCATCACCTTTTCCCTCATGAAAACTGCAGGGAGTAGGATTGCCAGCCTTTCTTTTTTGTGTATTTCTAGAGGAGAAAAGAGCAACAAAGATCGAACTCTTCAGGTGGTTTTCTTGGCTGAAAAGAGCAAGATGTTCAATATTTTTATCTTCACTTTTTGGTTTTGGTGTGTTGGGTTTGTTTGGGGTTTTTGGGGGGTTTTGGGTTTTTGTTTTTCTTTTTCTTTTCCTTATGAGTTTTCCTGTGGAAGCCTAGAAAGATCATTATATAGGTAATAGTAAAAGGAGTTGGCTTTAGTGGCTGGCTCAAGGTTTTTGAATATGTGAAAACAAATTAAAGTGTTTTGTAAGACTCACAATAAAACTACTTGATTTGGAAATGAGATGAGCAGTATTGATTATACAAGAGCATCAGCTGCACTGTGGCTACAAGGAACCCCTTCCTATTGGACCACTGGATGGATTTTGCACCAGGCAGGGTGTGTTACACTGATGAGAAATGCATAGGTACCAGTAACTGCTATTTCAGTTCTATGTCTGTTCATTAAAGGTCCTGGATCATATACCCAAGCAATAAACTACATATCTTTCAAAAAAGTAAACCCACTATTAACATGAGTTTTATGTTAAAAGAGAATACACAGAAGTGGTAACCTTCTGAGGCATGATTGTTTGGTTTGGAAATACCTACAATTAGATAAAAAAAAGTGCAAATAGCAGTTTCAAGGTTTTGTTTTAAATAAAGTATCCAGTCCTAGGTCAGGGTGTTTTTATGCCAAGTTCTGGTTCAAGGCCTGAGGGAGATCTTACAACTGACTTAAAAAGTCCTGAAATGACTCAGAAAACAAGTGTCAGCACAAACTGTAATGGTATGGAAGGACATCGCTGACCCCTGGTTACCACCTTTGCTGAATTATGGTCCTGCAATGGGACTGCTTTGAATTACAAAGTGCTTGTTTTGGAAAACAATTAGACCGAAGCAGGGGAAAGAAACATCCCTATCCAGAAGCCTACAGAAATGTCCATGTTGTGGATGCTAAGCATGACAGTGCAAGATTTTAGTAAGGTTGGCTATGTGAATGAAAAGAAGCTGCAGATTTAGGGTCCACTGAACAAGCCAGCAGGTTGGGCAGTGAACACTGCTGCTGTGAACTGCATGTCTGCAGCTGACAGTCCCTGGAATTTAACTGTAGAAAAGAGTGGATCGGATTATTCCAGCCAACAGATCTGGGATGTTCACAAACTCCTCATTGATGATTGGCAAGTGGAGACTGGTAAAAGAAATAACATCTTTCTGCTGGTTTAATCCTTGTAGGGTTAGTAACTGAGAGCAGCAGTACTGTTCAAACTGAATAAAGAACATTAGTTCAGGAGATTTTTTTTGTTTCATAAGTTAAAATTTGGAAAGTTGTATTTCATAGCAACTTTCATGGAAAAGAGAGTGTGATATGAATCTCCCTCACCCTCCCTGGTACACCTGAGAGGTATCTGCAGCCAAGCACACGTCATTTCTCTCTACTCTCCAGGCCATTTGGTTTCCAAGAGGCAAGATTTGCTTCTTCCATACACTTCGGTGCTTCTGGCAATTTATCTCAGACCTTAAATTTTGTTGTGGCCATTTTATACTTCTGCATGTTCAGAACACAGATGATGCGGGTTTGGTTTGGGGTTTTGAGGACATAAAAGGCACTAGGGAACTCAGCAGAGCCCTCTGTAACGTTCAGGGGAGTAGGACTTCGCGTATGGATAAATCCTCTATGAAGCAGGTGTAGTAGCTTGAGGAAATACTTGTCAAGAGCAAGGAGGAAATGCCAATAGCTGAGCCTAGATTGTTTCACTTGAAATACTTTAGGCTGCTGAGGTGCTGCTGAATCCAGCCTCCAGGAAACATTTGCATGTGGTAGCCCTGCCCTGTGGCAGGAAGTGCTGGGAGTTTTGGAGTCCCCAATCCCAGCGCAGGTACAACAGAGGATCTTGACCATGGTCCCCAGCTGCAGAAAAAGTACATCTAACTTAGTCCAAAACCATGCTTGAAAGAAATGAAACTTTCCTGACAACTGGAAATCCTGTTTTTCTGCCAGCTCTATACCTGGCTCCAATTTCATCTCTTAATGGAAACAGCCTGCAAGATCCTAATTACTGGCTGGCAGCTTGGGACAGAAGAGGTAATGGCACTGTTAAATGCAGGAAGCAGATTTCATCAGTGCTTTGTCAAGTGTCCTTCCTACTCATTCATGTGAGGCAGT
Organism: Psilopsiagon aurifrons; assembly: GCA_025447955.1. Classification (NCBI taxonomy): domain Eukaryota; kingdom Metazoa; phylum Chordata; class Aves; order Psittaciformes; family Psittacidae; genus Psilopsiagon; species Psilopsiagon aurifrons. Next base: position 1,232 of record JAOEHY010005386.1, on the reverse strand, counting down.
GACTCAGCCGTGGATCTCTGGTCCAGCCCCAGGTCCCTGCCTCAGACTGGATCACTCTGCAGTATGGATGTGATCTGGATCAGCTGTGAACAGATGACATGGGATTTAATGCTACCTTGGTGCTTTTATGTTGGCTTTATGTTACCTGTGGGAAGCAGAGACTGACAGATGACTTGGCCAGGAGCCTGCCAATACAAAGTCAAATAGGTAGCAAAGAGTCAAGCAAGCTTAAACCACCAAAGGAAATTTTTACCATATCTTGGTTCTTTATCACATTTTTTTCATTTGGTAGTAGTAGTTTTAAAGCTGGATTCACGGTTCCAGCAAACCACAGCATCAGCATTAATACTGATTTTCAACCCCTTTCTCTGTTTTGTTAGCCAGATCGTTTTGCAGATTTGACCTGGAGCTTGGCTCCACAGACACTTCACTCAGCACAGCGAGGGGCCAACAGCAGCCATCGGGAATGAGGATATGTCTAGAATGGCATCCTGGAAGCAGGAAGGCAGACAGGAACCTCTAAAACTGTCTCTGCTACCAAAGAATGTATGTAAGATGTGGTTCTGCCCTCTCAGAGCTAGAATCTGCCATCCTGGCTCTCCAGGTGGCCTCAGAGGTTCTTATTCTGATACTGGCTGTTATTCCCTTCAAAGAATGGTTCATCTTCCTTTCTTCTGTTTTTTGTTGTTTGGGGTTTTGTGGGGTTTGGTTGAAGTTTTTTTTTTTTTTCCTCTTTCTTTTTTCTTGCCTTTGGGTGTTTCAAAATAGTTGTTCATGTTTTATTTCTTGCTGAAATTCCTGACAGTGTATCGTTAGAGGCACAATTTGCATCATTTGTTTTGAAGCCCAGCTGATGGGTCTTGTCTTGTTCGGTTGAATCTGACAAAGTTAACATGAATGATTTAGTAGTACAGTGTAGAACCTTTAAGTGGTGGGTTTTTTTCCATGTAGGACCTTTTTCTGAGATGGGTTCATAAACAGTAACCCCAAGGGTTCTTTCTTAAATCTGTGTCCCCAAAAATGTCATTTTAAGATTAAATGTAGGTAACCCTAATATAGATCTTGCACATACAAATGTGTATAAATATTTGTATATGTAAAAAAGGAATTGGATGCAGCTGTACGGAGGACAGAGCATTGGATTGTTTTGGGCCACTGCAGTATTGATACATTAAAAAAAATAGAAAAACCCAAATCATGCTAAAAAACCCCAACCCCAAACCAGCACTACC
>JAOEHY010005384.1:1907-20750 GCA_025447955.1 Psilopsiagon aurifrons | reverse complement strand
CTGACTGGTCTGTAGTTCCCCGGCTCATCCATTTTCCCCTTCTTGAAAATGAGGGTTATATTTCCCTTTTTCCAGTCTTCGGGAACTTCACCTGACTGCCATGATTTTTCAAATATGATGAACAGTGGCTTAGCAACTTCATTTGCTGGCTCCTTCAGGACCCACGGATGTATTTTATCATGTCCCATGGACTTGTGTATGTTCAGGTTCTCAAGATGGTCTCGAACCAGATCCTGTCCTACAGTGGGCCTAATGTCTTCTTTCTCAGAGTCCCTGCGTCTGCCTTCCAAGACTTGGGTGGCGCAGTCAGAGCATTTGCCAGGAAAGACTGAAGCAAAGAACCAACCAAACTTGATTATTCAGTGAAATGCATGTAAGATGCCTCCAGAGCAGTCCTGAAAACAGTGAAAGAAAAATCATGAGTAATTTAATTAGGTTTATCTAAGGAAGTACCTGCTGTCATGTTGAAACTAGTATTTAGACTTCTTATTCTTTACACCTACAATACCCTGTGGTTTAACCAATCTTCAAAGTAATCATAAAAGTCATAAAGATCTCACCAGCTTTTCACTTCTATACTTTGAGACACTTGAAACCTGTTAAAAGTCTGTTCTCAAAAAGTTGCTCCAAAAGCATAGTCCATAGAAAAAAAATTAAAATTAGTACTATTATGTAATGCATGCTTCACTCCTCCTTCCTGCCTCCAAAGTGACACCAGCCCTAGTAATACTAGAGGGAGGTTGCTTGGTTACAGAAGACTAAGTAACACATTATTGCTCCTAAATATTGGGATTTTTTTGTACTGCAGGCAACTGGTTCTACTGCATTATTTGTTTACATGATAAAAACAGAATAAATGTTTGACAACTGGATGCAGCTAGAGAAATGGGATCTTATTAGAAAAACTTCAGAAAGGCAAGGTAAAATCTTGACTTGATTGAAATAATATGGACTTCGTTGGATGTTTACAGTGAATCATGTATTTTCCAAGGTGAGTATGCTTTATGAACTGCTAACTTGGGAAGCACTGGGAAAGTAGCAGGATGCTAAAATGCTGCCTTGGCTGTCAAACTGAATTCAGTTTTGGTGTATTTCTTTTTCTGGAGAAAAAAAACCAAACAAATAAAACAAATATTTTAATAGAAAGATTTTGTTTGAAAGAGAAATAACTTTTAGCCAGGACAAAACCAAACAAAAAGCATTGTTGCCATGGTGCTCCATTGTCTTTCATAACCTGTAATATCTGATTGTATTTCCACAATAAATCATAGCCTTCATGTTTTGGGTTACATGCAATGCGCCTTCTGAGTCTCATAGCTGCATCTGGGAAGCTGAAGTGAAGTTTTCTCCTCAATTTAGGCTGTGTTGATAAAATGATTGAAAGTTAAAATTTGAATGCCAACCCTGACAAAATGACAGAAGTAAATAGGAACCATCTATCATCAAAGGGTGAGCAATTGTCTGGTCGAACAGTGCAAAACAATTGAGAAAAGAGGCCTGGGAAAAGTGAAGAGAGCGTTAATAGTATGTGTAAAGCTGGAGGTGTTAGAGCTGACTGAAGTGACTTTAAGTTAGCTCTACAGATGGCAGAGGGACAAATTAAAGAATGGTTAGGAGAGTGTGATGCCATCAGTGGATAGATGACGTGTAGCTGAAGTATGCCAACACTGGAAACACATTCAACTAGAAAAGATACTACAGCCAGGAAACCAATACAATAACTTTACTTCTCAGTAACATGCAAGAGAGGAACTAGGATATTCTGACCACCTTTGGCAACAAATCAAGTGCATAGGGTTCTGAAATAACCTCAAATAGCTATTTGTCAAATGCATTGTGTTTGTAGTCACCTGTAGGTGCGACAGCTTGGTTGGAGATTTTTATCTCAGTCAGCATTGTAGTTTAAACCTAGCCACTAAGTAAGTACTGAGCAGCAGCTTGCTCACAGGCTGCCATGGTGGGATCGGGAGGAGAATCAGCAAGAAAAGGTAAACACCATGGAGTCTTTTTACATTATTATTATTAGTACTATATTATTAAACTGCTCTTATCTCAGTCCATGCAATTTGCTTTTTTCTGATCCTCTTCCCCATCCCATGAGAGGGGCAGAGAGAATGAGCAACTGTGTGGTATTTAGTTGCCAGTTGGGGTTAAAACACAACACTGAAGGTTAGCACTAAGACAAAGGCTTTGGATTTTAGAACATCAGCTTCCTCAGAGCTCAGCTGGGAGGGATTCTGAGGAAACTTCCATGAGAGACAAAGGACATAGTGAATGCTGGGAGGTTTTCATGGACACTCTGCTGGAAGCAAGCCACCAGTTCATTTCCCTTAAAGGTAAGGAAAGCAGGCAAGGCAAGAGACTGCCGTAGCTTAACTGCAAGACATGCAGTCTGCTCAAAACTGAAACAAAAGCTTACCAGAGACGGAAAAGCAAATGCCTGTTGAGAATTACAAGGGCTTTGCCAGAGGGTACAGAGATGCAGTTAGAAAAATAAAAGCTCAGATCAAGTTGAAATTGGACAGAGATTTGAAAAACTGCAAGAAAGTATTCTCTAAGTACATAAACAACAATCAGAAACAAAAGAAATATATTGTCCTGATGTTAAGCAGGAGAGGTGAATAAGTCACCAGTAACACCAAAAGGCAGAGATTCTTAACTTTTTCTTGAACTCTGTCTTTGCCAACACCATTAAGCCCCAGGCCTTGAAAATAAAATTCCAGATTGATGCAAACATAGACTCACCATCAGTGGAAGAAGAGTTGGTATGGCAACTGTTACAGAAGGTTCACCCCAACAAAATGATGGGTCCTGACAACATCCACACAATGATGTTGAACGCTGGCTGATGTCATTGCAAGGCCATTGTCCATAATCTTTGAGAAGCCTTGGCTTGGTTGATGTTGGACCGGTGGTGAACATTGTTTGCTTGCATTTCTTCAAGGCTTTTGATACAGGTTCTCACAGCCTTCTTCTAGAGAAACTGATGTATTACAGTCTAGACAAGTGGCCTGTGTGGTGGGTGGGGAACAGGCTGACAGACTGAATCCAGAGTGTAATGGTAAATAGCTCCTTCACTGGCAACTTGTCACAAGTGGGAGTCCCCAGGGATTGATGTTGGGCCTGATGTTCTGTAATGTTTCATGAGTGACCAGACCAAGGGTGCCCTGATGAAGTTTGACAGTGATACCAAACTGAGTGGAGCAGTGGACAATTAGAAAGGGAGAGCTACTCTGCAGTCAGACCTGGATAGGCTGGAAGAGTGGGCTAACAAGAACTTGGTGAAGTTCAGCAAGGACAAGTGTAAGGTCATGCCAATGAGAATCACATGAAGTTCAACAAGGTTAAATGTATATTTCTGTAACTGGAATAATTCCAAAGAGCAGCACAAGCTGGATTTTACATCTAGAAGCACACAGGGGTATATATCTGTCAGACAGGCCCTTGGGTCATGATGGATGGCAAGCTGAAATTGAGCCAGTGGTATGTAACACAGCAACAAGAAAAGTAAACCACATGCTGGGCTGCGAAGTCTTGTGTACAGTGAGCAGATCCAGGGAGGTGATTACTTGGCACTTTTTGGGTAACACCTAGACTTCTGTGTTCAATTATGAACCTCCCAGCTGACAAGAGACACAAGAAAGTTGTGGAGTGTCCCACAGAGGTCCCCAAAATGGTCAGAGGGCTTGAGAACTGGACATATGAAGAAAGTTTGAAGGAATTGTGTGCATTCAGATTGGAAAAGAGACATCTCACAAGGGATCTAGTCCCAGGTTTCCATTACCTAAAAGGCAGTTATGGAGAACATCAAGGCTCTTTCTTCACGAGGATGCCCAGTCACAGAAGAGGCAGTGGACGTAAGTAGCTTCAGGGCAAACTCTGGAGTCAAGAATTCTTCACCATGAGAACAGTTCAACATGGGAATAAATTGTTCAGAGAAGTGGTGGAGTGACCCATGCTGGAAATAATCCAAAACTTGTCAGAGTCCTGGATAACACCTTGCTGTCAACAGAAAGCAGGATCAGATTGTCTCCAGAGGTCTTTTCTGAACTAGACTTTTCTGTTACTCTATACCACTGTTTGCATCTAGACATGCTGGTTGTAGGGTCTTTACGTGTAGGGTGAGGGCTACTTCTGCATATCAAAGCATCACAAAAGTGGGCAGATCTGTGAGCAAACATTACTTCCAACTTCCTTTTATACTTGTTCTTATAACTTGATTTTATAAAGTAGCATAGACAGATTATTTTAGTAACAGTAACTGTATAAATAAGGGTTTTCAAGACCATAGGTTGTGTTTTTCTACTCACACTTGTATTTGTATCCATAATGCCTCTTGCTGTAGTATTTAATTACTGAGGTTGTCTCTTTTCTGATTTTCCACTTGTCTCCACTGTCAGAACAAGCATTTCAAATATTTCCCATTGCTATCATCAGCTTTTCTTAACTAAATTCTCTGCATCTCCAGGGTGAGGAGATCCTCAAAGGGAGAGGTAACATTCTTCATCAGCTCTGGTAACTGTTATCTGATGTGAAAGTAATGTAATACAGCACATCAGTTCTGACATCTGTGATACCCTCTATCTTTTCAAATTTGTTAAGTCGCACGGACTTTGTATCTTACATCTAACAATGTGTCTTATATGACATTACAAAATTTACTGTTTCTGAAATGAAAACCAAGGTTTTGTCATGTCAGAAAAGAAGAATAGACATACAGCAGTGCTGGAATTGCATAAAACTGACAACTTAGCTTTGATCAGAATGACAGGAGTGTTTACAAACAATACTTTCATGATGATTTCATGATGATTGTTTCACAAAGCATATGGTTGTTTGGTAATAACTAACAGGTTTGGAGATTGTTTCTTTCCAAATATAGTCGTTCAGAATAGATTGAATACCAGCCATCCTTTTAAGCATTTTTCTGTTTCCTGGAGCTGCAGTACCATTCATTATTCATAACCAGTCCTGCAGTCTCAATACTTTATGAATATCCTCTGAGAAGCTGAATCTTGTATAGTGGTGGACTGACACTGGTATGCACAGCTCTTCTTATGTTCTTAAAAGATGTTTTGTCTGAGTATATCAAAGTACGCTGATACCACTATGTCCAGTAATGTCCTAAAGTATATCCCTGAGTAGAGTTAATACTCACAGTACTACACAAAATAATTCAATGTTTACAAGTAATGAAAGAAAGGCATTACTTGCAGAAGGGCAGTAGGCCTTGCAATGTTTGCAGTGGCATACTTCATAGTACATTGTACAATACACTTAATTACACTTTTATTCACTCAGTAAAGATATAGCTAGGACTCCATTTTCATTAAAGTATTAATTAAATGATGAAGATAGTTTACAGAATTGTGTATACATTTAATACTTGAGCAATACAAAAAAATATTTTCTTCCTGCGTACTGTAATAATTGAAAAAAAAATACCAGAAAGTTATAGATTAACAGAACAGTATATAGAAAAACAAGAAATCATTTGTTGTGAATTTTTAATACAGTTGGATACCAAATCCATCCGCAATATGTTGTCTCATGTTCTTATAATCTAATTATAACTATATCATGCTTTAGAATATATGGACCAGGTCATTGCCTCACTGATGTATAAACGCAAAATGATTTTATTAATTTAACTCACATCACCATAAAGAACCAATTATAATGGTCTCCATCCAGTCTCACTGTAAAAAAAATCTTGTTGCAGGGATGCTTCCATATAGGCAATTGGAAGGTGCCTGGGATTGCTCCCACCCAGGTGTAGGACCTTGCACTTGCCATGGTTCAACTTCATCACGTTGGCATCAACCCACCTCACAAGCGTGTCAAGGTCCCTCTGGATGGCATTCCTTCCCTCCAGCATATCGACCGAACCACCTAGTTTGGTGTCATCGGCAAACTTGCTGAGGGCACACTCAATCCCACTGTCCATGTCACTGACAATGGTGTTGAACAAGACCGGTCCAACACTGATCCCTGAGGGACACCACTCCTTACTGGTCTCCAGCTAGACATCGAGCCATTGAGCACAGCTCTGCTTGTGGCCATCCAGCCAGTTCTTTTGTCACATAGCACTATCATCTTGCATTCATGCACCTATAGATTTTGTAGTTACTCAACCATTATCATGACCTAAAAATAATAATCCATGGTTTTATCACACTATATTGTTTTTAAAGTCTACCAGAAAAAATCTAAGTTAAAGACAGAAGATTTCGTCTCATAATAGGGATAATGAAAGTCTCAACCAGCTGCTCAGTTTTGTTTTCTGTTTGAAAGGAAGATCTTCTTGTTTGGAGAAGATAAATGGTAGAAAAATGTATTTTTATAAGTTAACTATTAAAATTTAATCTTTTTAAGTAAAACATTCATTCATTTGAAATAAAGTTCTGGACACTTAGCCTAGCTGAGTAGTATAAAGCAAATAAGATCTAAAGGCAAGGTGTAATTTCTCTAAGAACACCCTTTAGGCTATATTTGGAAATCAATTTTATTTAAGTATGTTGATTTTTTTTAATAGTGAACATGTTAAAAGGCAGTACAAATATTACACAGTAATTCAACAGATAATGGATACACTACAGATAATGTATGGAGGAGAAGGACCAGGTATAAATGTGAATAATGTGAATAAATTATTTTTGCATTCTACATCAGGCCATTTCCTAGTATCTAGTGATCTGACGGTACATCTCATAAAGTGTGTGAGCACATACATTTCATATAAGTATGAATGAAGAAATATATCCAATAAATAAATTCACAAAGTAACAATATTTTCCATTGCATTAGCTGGGAAATACTTTCCAGAAAAAAATAAATGGTTGAATTGAAGAAAGTTGTCTCATTTTAATCTTCCAGAAAGGAAGACATTTATCCCCTTTCCCTGTGCCCCAGTCCTCTTTCAAAGTGCTAATAAAGAAGGGACCCAAAGTAACGCCTCAGGTAAAATGTCAAAGTGGATGCAATAGTTATGCTGAAGTTAATTTTTATTTAAAGAATAAATAAAGAAAAACTAAAAGGAATGCTGTAACTAATCTGAAAAAGGCAAGTAGGAGAAGTATTTGTGTCATGTACAAGATTGGTTTTGACAATAGTTTACCAGACATGTTACATCTGTTATCACTATTTATATTATGACCTCTATCCCAGGGCTGTTGCTTAGCAGAAAGCCATCGTGCACTTGCCAGTAATTCTGTGTGAAATACTCAGTTCAGGTGTAGCCAGGCCAGTGTGTGTGCTCTCAATTCTCTGTACACTGTGTCTCTCATACCAAAGTCTCAGCTCTGACCATTGCCTCATCTGACCAGAAGAGGGGCCTTTTCAGCTCTTATGGGGAAACTGAAAATTGGCTACGCACCCAATCCCTCTCCTATTTGGACATATGCAAGAAATGTATAGCACAGAGGAGCTTTGGGGAAGTTGGAATCATAGCATCATAGAATGGTTTAAGTTTGAAGGGACCTTAAAGATCATCTAGTGTGGAGAATAAGGCACGGACCCTGTTTCTGGTTAAGAAACTAAATTGTTTATTTCCCAAAGGTCCAGGGTTGATATAGGCTATGCGAAGTACCTGCATGCATGAGCGGCCAATACAATTGGTTAGCTATCACTGTCCACATGGGTACTTTCACTTCTTCATTGGTTGATATCTTGCTCACTGGTTGCCTTGACTGTTGTCCCCTCATTGAATCCTGGTTCCTAGCTTCTTTCTTCCTTCTTTTCTTTCTGAACTTTCCCTGCAATACCCCACTATGGTCTCAAAACTTTCCCAGCAACATTCCTCTGCTATCTGAAAGCTCTCCCAGCTAGTCTTGCTCAGAAATACTTCACATCAAGGTCCTTTACACCCACAATCTAATTCCAACACCCACTGCCATGGTCAGGAACACCTTCCAGTAGACTAGGCTGCTCAAAGCCCCATCCAATCTAGTCTTGAACACTTCCAGGGATGGGACATCCACAACTTCTATGGGCAACCTGTTTCAGTGTCTCACTACTTCATAGTAAAGATTTTCTTCCCAATGTCTGATATAAATCTTCCCTTTTTCAGTTTAAAACCATTCTCCTATGTGTTATCCTTACAAGTCCCTGTAGAAAGTCTCTGTCCATATTCCTTGGAGCCCCCTTTAGGTACTGGAAGACTGTTACAAGGACTCCCCAGAGCCTTCTCTTCTCCAGGCTGAACAACCCCAGCTCTGTCAGCCTGTCTCCTTAGGTGAGGTGCTCCATCCCTCAGATCATCTTTGTGGCCCTCTTTGGACCCACTCAAGCAGGTTCACATCCTTCTTGCATTGTGAATGTGTTTGGTGGTTTGTTTTGGGGTGTTTTGTTGTTTTGGGTTTTTTTTTTTTTTTTGTGGTCGTTGTTGTTGCTTGTTTCTTTTTTTACACTGAATCTTGTACTTCAAGCATTTCTTTCAGTAGGGTCTGTTCTTAGGAATATGCACTAAGAGTAAAAATCAATGTATCCACAGTTGTACACTGTCAGCAAATGTATAGTCTGCTATGGTAATAGTGTATACAACTTTCTTAATGAATACCACACTGAAGGTTTCACCCCAGCAATATCCCAAATAATACCAGACCTTGAATTTAAGATTTCAGAAACTGGAAGCAAACAGAGAGTCCCTAATTGTGATCTTGTCAATTCCCCATATGAAGTCCTCAGCTGGAGATAGTATTAGCTGCATTCAGCTTGAGCTATCTTTCTCTGAAATAGCCATGGATAAAGGACGTAGCTGTACAGTAAGCAGGGGAAAAGAGGTACCTTTAGTGAACAATTCATTTCATCATTTTTAGATGCCTGTTTTGGATAAAATCAACCATGTTCAAAAACTTCCCAAGAAACTTCATCTCAGAAAATTTAGATGTCCACAATCAAACAATTTTATCTCCCTGTATCTCTCCGAGCTGTCTCCTGAGAGAGTTTGTGTGTTTGTGTGTGTGTACATAGATACAAAATCATATTTTAACTTGGACTGCTCTGGGTTTCTAGTGCATTGGAACAGGACTGCAAAGATAAGAGATTGTGCAATTTAGCCAATTCAAGGAGTTACAGGGTTTGCAAATATTAAAGGATATCCTTTGAGCTGTGAGTACACCTCCTTCAGGAATGCAACTGTAATTCTAACACATCTTGAGTAGTAGGAGAAGAATAAGAATTTATTCTCATGCCTTTAGGTATGATTTTAAACTATCCTGGAAAGGAATGTTTGAATTGAAAAGGCTGTTTCACAATGACACACAGGCTTAAAAATCTTGTACACTAGTGACAGTTATATCCATCATATATTAACCTCCTGGATCAACTTAGGAAGAAACTGCAGGAATATAAGCGTGCTGACAGCAAAGTGTAAATAACATAATTTGTTTTGCTCTGTGGTGGTCATCATTACTGTATAATAGTATTCCAGTAGCCTTTGAAATGCCTGGTGTTTCTTAAGTGATTATGGAGTCTTACTTCTGTCTTCCTATTAGAAATCACTTAATTTTTTCTTGCAGAAATACAGGGATTTATCAACACTGCTCCTTTTAAATCACTTGTATATGAATACAGCCCATCCAAGGTGTAACCAAAATGTCAGAATGAGAAGAGCTGATTATTCTTTCTGGATACAGTTAATTATTCTTTCTGAATAGTTCTATGATATGATTTGATTAATTGAAAAAGTGTAGACTTTCTCCTGTATTTTCTGTTTGCACCAGTAATTTAGGTTGGAAAGACCTCAACAGCTCATTTATGTCAGCCTCCTCATCAAAGCACATATAACTTGAGAGTTAGATCAGGTTGGTGAGGGACTTGTCCAGTCAAGATCTGTAAATCCCCACTGACAGAGGTGCCACAGCCTTTCTGAGTGACCTGTTCATTAAATTGGGCATCAGTACTGTCTGGCTCCTTCAGGTGATTCATGGGTGACAACAAATTGGGGAACACCTGATATGCTGGAGGGAAGGGTTGCCAGTTAGGGTGAGCTATCCAAGATAGAGAAATGAGCCAGTGGAGCTTCATGAAGTTTAACAAAGTTGAAATTCTCATCGCATTTGTTAGTGCTGGGACTGATGTGCTGGGGAAGAGTGCTGCTGGAAAAGTCCTGAGTGGGTGTCTTTTTAAACAAATTAACGTGAGCCAGGACTACACTCTTGTGGTGATAAAAGCTAAACACACAAAAGGCTGCTGTGATGGCTTTATGTCCAGACATATCTGCTACCTCACTCCTGCCTCCCTGCAGGGGGAAGGGAGAGAGAATCAAAAGGGCAAAATAGAGTATTATTTGATTTGTGCAAGCAAAGCAAAATTAGACATTTGTTGACTACCTACCATTGGCAGGCAGATGTTTAGCCATTTCAAGGAAAACAAGGCCTCAGCACACATAATAGTTAATTGGGAAGATAAACAGCGTCAACACAACGTCCCCCTTCCTCCTTCTTTTCCTGAGTTTTGTTGCTGAGCACAATGTCATATGGTATGAAATACCATTTGATCAGTTTGGGTCATCTCTCCCAGCTTGTCCTCTCCTAGCTTTGTGTGCATTCTCTGCCTACTCTGCAGAGGCAGAGTGGGAGAATGAAAAGGTCTTGAAGAGTATAAGCACTGCTGAGCAATAGCTAAAATATTAGTGTGTTATCAACACTGTTTTGGTCAGAAATTCAGACTAGCACCATACCAGATGCTGTGAAAAAAATTACCTCCATCCTAGCCAGACCAGTAGAGTTGTGTTAGTAAGATCATTACCAGCTGGCCAGGGAAAGCCATTCTTGTACTAGGGAGGCCACTTCTGAAATGAAATGTGTTGTTCTGGGCCCCAGAGCAATAAGCACATGGATAAGGTAAAGCAAATCCAGCAAAGGATCACCAAAGCAGATAGAAAGCTAGAATACATAACTTGGGAGGAGACACACGATGTCTTTGTTTGTGTAGCCTAGGGAAGAGGAGTCAAGCAGGGGAAGCTTTAATTCTGTTTTAGTGGAAGGTAATGTAGAAGATCGAGTAGACTTTAGTCTGACATGTACAAAAAAAAGGTCAGTTTTGACTATCAAAAGCGGTAGCAGAGCTTCCAGAGAGGCTGTGGAATCTCCATCCTTGGAGATTTTTATAATATAACTAGACACATTCCTGAGCAGCCTCATCTGCCTTTGAAGGTAAATCTGCTTGAAGCAGGAGGCTGAAGCAGATGACCCCTCACATTCTAACTGAAATGGCTCCACAATTCAACAGACTGGCTATCACCCACCACACACCAGTTTGCCAACGAGACATGATTTATTTCTCTGCATGATTTTTTCTTCTTTATTTTAAAGACTGTCTCCTTTGAATTATGTAGATTATGAGTGTAAATGCATGAGCTCAAACTCTCTTCTGAAGCTTTCTGAACTTTTTCTGACACTGTCATAGATCTGCTTCTTACTATAAGTGCAAAACTCAGTGGTTTCATGCAGCTTCCCAGATAGAGTTAACAAACACTTTTTTCTATGTCTGATACAGAATTCATTTACTTGTACTGATACCTCTTCAGGGAATATGGTTTTGTTAGTGGTTTTCTGATATTATATTTAAATATACTTTGGGTGTTTTGGTTTTTTTTTTTTTTCCTTTTCTCTTTTTTAAGGAAAAAGGGGAGTTTTTAAAATCTGCTTGCATGGGAGCTGAAAGAATAAAAGAACTCTACTTGTCATTTTATCTTTCAAGTAAAACCTTTGTGGAAGTAAATATGACTCATTTGGACTTTCTGCCTGCTGAAATAAAATACTTGTATGCTGTAATACTGCAGATATATATTGTTTGAATTACAGGATTTTTTTAAAACTGGGCTTCTGTAAAGGTTTAAACCAGTGAGACGAACTGAAGGTGTTTCAATGTGTCCTTTCCTGAGGCACCTTCTAGACGATGACAGGTAGTGGTAGGATAAAGCCTTTATTAGATGGCACTTCATGGGGTATGAAGCTGTAGTCCAGGGATACTGGAAATATGCAACAGAAAATCACACAGAATTTTTAAAGAGAGCATAAGCCATTATGCAGTATTGCTGTGTTCAAAAGTCTTTCCATGGTTTCATTATTAACCTTTATTTTCAAGAACTTTATAACTCAGCCATTTTAAATCTTATTATAAATGCACCTTATCTGTCCAAATGCATTCATGCTAATTTTGTTTAAACACATACTTAGCCTACATATATTGACATTATTGTTTGATGGTCAGACCGTGGTAGCAGCATGACAAGATGTTACTTTTCAATAACTGGTGACAACAGCTAAGGTCAAATTTGAACAAAGCTTAGTTAAAAATAATAGGTTGAACTCTCCTGTCAGCCACTTCAGTCTGGGAGATAACTGGGAGTTCAAGAAACAACTTAGGCAGAAGAAATAATGAGAAGAAAAATTCTGAGAAAAATGAAACGTCAGGGCTTGAAAATGTGAAAAAAGGTAGCTGTGAGCTCTGCAGGTATCCCAGAGATGAAAGTCAATTATGGCTTCACTTAAAATTGTGCTGAGTAATTCAGATCACTGGTTAATTTAAAACTGGACTACCCATGATCATTGCATATATGGGTCTGTTTTTCAGAATTAACATATTTTTCACCATACTACTTGAAACCATTTTATTTTTTCCCTACACATAACATGAAGTTATGTTGCCTTTATTTTCTGATTGCATGAGTTAATCATTAACTGACATTCCCTTGAAAACCAGTAATGTAGGGAAAAGGTATACAAAAATGCATAAAATTGTTTGAAATTTTAAAATATATTTTAATATGTATATATTTTAAACTAGAAAACCAGTCACCAGTAACAGCAGAACTAAACGTACATTGTCCTTCCCTCTGCATCCATCCAGTATCAGCATTTACACCTAGACATAAAAGTTGACCGTAGAATTAAGTGGTCTTTCAGTTGCTGATTAGTACAATTGACTGCAAGATATTGTTAAAGCTTATTGAATGAATCACTAAATTATAAGCTACTGCATTGGGAATCCTTTTAACGGTGTTTACTAGAAGCCTAGCAAGGAAAAGTTAGTGTGTGCATTTATTAATAAATGTACTGGGTTACCAAAAATTTAGTTTGAGAGCAGGTCATTGTCAAAATCTGCAGGTATCTTCTCATTCCCGGCAGTTTGATTGGCTACTCAGTAACCAGCTGCCTCAGACATTCCATAAAAACAAGTAAAGCATGTTCCTATGAAGTAGTACCAGAAAGCGCCTTTTAGGTCTAAACTTGGTTTCCTGCTATTGCAGATGAATGCATTTTATAATTCTTTTCACAAGCCTGTGAAGTTCCCTTTTAAAGCAGTAAAGTGTTTTTTCCATGGCTTGTGCAAAATTATTCTGGAAACTCAAATCATTTTGATGGCTTGCAACTTTATTCAATCACAACCTGCTTAAAAAGTTAATTTCTCTGCCAGTATTATCCTTTTCATGAAAAAAAAAAAAAAATAAGGGGAAAAGATAAGCATATTTATGCTTCTTTTGTGCTACAAACGTGTAGTTAGATCCTTCCAATCCCTCTTAAAAGGAAGTCAATATTTTTTCTGTTGTGTTGTACTGATATACATAATCTTTTCCTAGATATGAAAAAATTAACATATATGAAACAATTATGTATATCAGTAAAACAGAAAAATTATATAATTTGTGTACCTCATCATATGAAGAAGAGGATTGTTTATAAAATGGATGTCAATGAAGATATATGGTAATTCATAGGTTAGGTTAGGAAGGGATAAGACTTGTGCTGATTTGCCTCCTAAGGTAGATCCTCATATATAGCATTATTTGTAAAAGAAAATTATCTTCACCACAGCAATAGCTATTCATTCTGACCAAATCCTATCCAATTGTACTGCCGACGTATAGACTCAGCCCTGGGTTTGTCAGGTTTCTAGGAGACAGCCAGTTTCACATGCTAATACCAGCCTAATGCGTTCCTGATTATATTACGTGGCTTTTGTATATTTTGTAATCTGCCCACTGTAAGTGAAATTGAGTTCCTCTGAATTCTTTTCTAAGCATGAACTACACTTTTCATGTTTAATATGTTAATTACCAGCTTATGTAGTGCATGATTTTATAGCTTGCAAAATTATTGGAAGCAGATAAGTATTATCAAGCTTCTGATTTATTTATTTGCCATAAAATACTCAATTCCAGACTTTTCTGAGATAAACTCTTAAAAAACTTAAGTGCACCTTGCAGCTCTTTTTTCCATACAGTGCTTCCACTTATATACTTTATAAATCTGTTATTTTGCTTGATAAACACTACTGAGTAGTACTTCACAGCACTCACAGCAGATTTATTTTGCTGTATGCCAGTATAACTGCATATTGGGTGCTCCAGCATTTCATTTGCAGTTTCCATTGACTTTGCATTTCAGCATGACATTTACTTTTGCCAGGTTTATCAGCATATTCTGAAATGAAAGTTCGGCTTTCTAGTCAGAATAAGAAAGTACTATCTTGTAATATAAGTTGCATTCAAATATATTCCTATATTCCTAAAAATATGTATTTTATCATCTTTTCTCACCTGTCTGCTTTGATATATTTCACAGAAATGACTATTTTTCTCATAATCAATTTCAAGGACAATGTAAATATTCATGAATTCATCTCACCAATATTAATTTGCTGGGGTTTTATTCACATAACAAGGAGTCTCTGATGCATCTATTACAATCTCACACACCTTTTCAACTTGACAGTGGTAAATGAGATTCAGGAAACATATGCTGCTTCCATTCACAGAATTTAGAGAGCGATAACAAATTATTACAATCAGTCACAGTAAGTTTAAACCATATACGAGAAAACAATTCACACAGGAGCGAGTCACAAATACCTCTCTTCATTTCCTCTGTAGTGTGTTCAGAATACATGACTAAAAGATCTGCAATTTCAGTTCTGTGTGGTTAAGAATTTTAATAGCTTTGATACCATTTAATTCTCAACATTGTGTATATCCTCATACAAAGCTTAAGGTTAGACTTGTAAATAGATGAGTGGAGGGAAAGAAAGGGAAGAAAAGGGAAAGAAGGGAATGGAAGGCAGAGGAAGGGAAGGCTAGGGAATGAGAAAATCTTATATCCTCCGTACCTTCCAAATCAGAAGCAATGGTTGGATTTTATTTCTGCTCACAGTGTTGCAAAAGCCTGCCGGCCTGAAGTAGTCAATGACAATCCAGCAACATCGTGCAAGGGGACTTTGCAGTCTGGAAAAAAATATGTTGTTTTATATGTAATCTTAAAAGGTGCCTATCATATGGAACTGTACACAAATATAATGGTAAGGTTTGCTTTTTTTAAAGTTGTTCTAACATTATAATAATCTTCATTAATAGGGTAGTGGTCACAATATTTGCCTTTGTTAGTTCTTTGTCCTTCATTGACATCCAAGCACTGGAGAAATAGAGAAATATCTTTCCATTGTGTTGTTACTTCTTTTTTTTTTTTTTTTGGGGTTTTGAGATCTTATGTTCCATATCCAGAAGTCTGGTGAAGGGAGGGCACAGACGTGTCGTTAGAAAATAATGAGTTGCTCAGCTGGCATTAGACAATAAAATCAACATTTTTTTCACTAGCTCTGAGTTCTACGTGGCTGTTGTTTCAATCTGTATAGACCCCCCAGTGGTCTTAACACATTTTCATTATGTCCATGCATGACTGAACCCAGAAAGTTTCTCTGTAAAGTATAATCCCAAAGCAGGGAAATAGAAAGTGAGACAAGGATAGGCATGAAATGAGGTAAAAGAAAGAAGTGCTGTGTGATGATCTATTGGTTTTGCTTCATTTGGTAGCATAAGATAGTAGTATTTTACAGACACCTACAGCAGGTAGATTTGGATTCATCTCATGGGTACTCTCCCCACATCCAGATCAGAGATGACTGTAACTGAAACACATGGCTGGTGGGAGCTGTTTTGGGCCAGGCACAGCCTACCTGTTCCCCTGGGCACTACGATGGAATGTAGTAGGTTTCCTGTTTAAATATGTGAGTGACTTGCTGGGTCCTAACAGTGACTTGCTGGGTCCTAACATTTTGGACCATAGGTAGCTCATGGATTTCTTCACTGTACTGTGTCATGAATTATATATGTGTCTTTGTATTTTGTTTTCTGTTTGCATATATTCTTCCTTCAGAATTACTTGTATTGTTTTTTATTTGGGTGTGATGCAGCAAGATAACATTGCTTTAACTGTGCTGCATGTAGTAAATTTTCAGGAACTGGACATTGGTGTTTGGATTTAGATTTCAGTAAGAGAAGGTACAGCATACCTATGCATCCACCTATATCGATGTGAGTTACCCTGAGGACACATGGATATGCTACCTCACAGATTACTACTTCAAGTAGAAACTAGTTTATAAGGTCCTTATTTCAATTATCATTCAGCAAAAGAGCTGCTGTCTGTTCCACATACAGGAAACTCATACTACAGATTATTTCTTAGGGCTACACCTGTGAATATTTAGAGAATGTACCTCCCCTGTGTTTACTCCACAAAAGGCATTCACGCCCAGGCACAGAATGGGGCAAGTTACTCTGCTGTCAGACAGCCCCTTCAGCCTGTACTTTATTTAGGCCGGCTGATTTCTTAAAGCCTACAGAAAGTTAACCATAATATGCCAGGTCTTTTCCTAGTAGTAGGATCTGTACATTGCTTTATATAATCTATAGAATCTGGGTCAGTGCGTCCTAAATGAAGCTGCCATTATGTAACAATCCTTGCTTTGATAACTCAGACGAGCAAACTAGGTCAGGATGCATTCATAAATGCTGAACCCTGTAACAAGAAGCACAGTCATTATTTGAGCAGCCTCCATGAACCTATTAGTAATTTTCTTTACATTCAATTGCAAACAATTATATTAACATCTCTATAGATTCCCTGTAGAGAACCATTTCAAATTAGACCTATGAGGGAGGTTAGAATAGAACAATGTAAGTACAAAGATATTCTGCTTCTGTGTGTCTGGTGATAAGGAGCCATACTCCATAGTTGACCATTTGCTGGATATAATTAAGACATAGTTCAGTTGTAGAAAATGAAAATACAGTACGGGAAGAATTCTTGCAGTTTAACACATTCTGCAGTAGAAAACTAGCACAGTACATCAGATGAAGTAAAAGTAGTTTCCCTCTGGAACAAAGTGCCTGACAGAAGTGTGACACACATAGAGACAGAGCCTATAAACAAAGGCAAATAAGAACAAAGAAATAACAACTGCTGCCAGTTCTGGAATAAGATATGTCTAGTGATTTATTGAATGAATCACTGCACTATATTTCTCAGTATTCACCGTATAAAACCATAGGTCTTGGTGCTGAAAATTTATTCCATTCATGGTTCTTTATGTGTTTGTGTATTTGGTATTGCAAATCCATGGAAAAATTCATAGCAAGAAAGAAATTAATTAAAACTATGTTTCAGTTGTGAAGGCTTTATAGTGGCAAAAATATTCTTGTACAAATAGTCTTCTTATTGTCCTATTAGCAGATAAATGTTTCAACAAATATTCTTGTTCCTATCAGAAAGACTAAGCTGTCGGTTTCTGAGCCGAGTCACTGCTTAGCATTTCAGTTGCTTTAATGTCCATAGGCATTTATTAATTTGACAATCAAGTTGGGGACATGCACAGAAAGGATATAGTTTTGATAGATGAAGACTGAAAATGTACATCAAAGAAAATTGGCATCTTCCGTCGCTGTTTAATAAAAATCATGGAGCAATAGTGCATTTGTTTTTCTGTAACAGCACTGTTTACTAGAACGATCATACAGGAAGAAGGGTGCAAAATCTTGATCCCCTACTTGTTTTACATCTCCCACTGCTGAGAGCAATGCCAAGCCTTCCTTACTGGATTAACATCTGACTTGGGAAAGATGTATAAACCCTTTCTGTAGTACCCAGACTACCAGACAGTGAGGGTTTCAGGGCTCACAGCTGTGAGGAAAAAGCATGCAAGAGAGTTTGTACTCCTCGGCAGGCTAACACTGACATATTCCCACTGGGAGTATAAACTTGCCTTTAGCCCTTGTTCCTGGGAATGTTTCTGTACTCTGCTTGAAACAGGTCTGAGCTAGAGCAGGTATAGTCAAAATGCTCTGTTAACTGGCAGCCACAAGCCTGTACTTTCCATTTCCCTTTCTCAAATACTGCATTTGCTGCTGCTCATTCCCAGAATGAAGCTGGGTACAGGGAACTCAGATTACACCCTGTTTTACAGGGCTTGCTGCTGCAATGGTCAAGCTTAAACATCTTGAGTAGAGAAGACACATGATGCTGTATCTCCACCTTGTTGCATGAGTGCTTCATTGCAGAACTGTACAATGCATACACATATTTCACTTTAAAAGAAGAGATGACTTCAGGATTTACATATTTTGGTATGCACATCCCAGTTCTACATGTGCACCTTTAAATCTGAAGAGAAATTGCTTCCCTGTTTCCTACTGACTTGTTTCCATAGCTTGATGGCTGGTGCTCTGGTAGCTACAGGCTGTATGACTCCCACTTACAGGGAGAGACACAGCTTTGAGCAGTGGATTTCACTGTGTCACTGAGGCAGGTCAGATACCCAGTAACTAAGTCCTAGTAAAATTCAGCGTAACATAATTTTATGGTTGTACCTCTAAAAAAAAAAGGCTTCAGAAAATAATCATTGAACATCATCTTTTGAGAAAATGGAACACAGAGATAAATTACATTCAGTGCATGTGTGCAGGCTTACTTATGTGAAAGTTATAACCTGTGGCTACTGAAAACTCCAATAAAAATAATGAATACTGTAATTAGCAAACTATGCTTAGTATAAGGTACACATATT
>JAOEHY010005383.1:0-32577 GCA_025447955.1 Psilopsiagon aurifrons | reverse complement strand
GAGCCCGTCGTCTGCGCCGCGGGGTGGCGGGGAGGGGAGGCGAGGAGAGGCGAGCTGAGGGGTGGGAAACTGCTCCTGGCGCCGGCCCCGGGCGGCAGCCGCTGCGCTGGGAATCAGGCGGAGACCTGCGGGGTTCACCCGCGCGGCTGTCAGCGCCTGCCCGCCTGAGGAAAGTACTGCCTGCAGAAAGCCGCACATGGGGTGGAGACCCCCCCCTTGGCTCGGCTGACTTCCCCGGCGCAGGCTGCGGCTGTGGTGGGGGGAGCCGGCGCTGCGGGGTCTCTCCTGGCGCCTCCCGCCCTTCTCGGGGTGGCCGCAGCGGTTTGGGATGGGTTGCGCAGCACGGGAGATGCCGAGGGTCGCTGCCGGGTCCGTTGTAGCCGGAGCCCTGAGGAGGGCTGTGAGTCCCGGGGTAGGAAAGCCCGCATCGCTGGAGGCCACAAAGGAGGAAAGTGGGGGAACCTTTTTTCCCCCGTGTTTCCACGGTTTGGAGGGTGCGAAGAGCAATCAGAAGACAGTACTGTTTCTCAGCATTACCAGCTCCCCCCGATTCACAGAATTGCTAAACAGGGATTATACTGCACGATTATGGGGAGTCGGGTTTTGCTGTCTCGATTTCTACAGTCTGCTTGTTCGGTGACTAGTACCATGTACTTTGCCTGCTTTCCCATAGTTGTTACTAAAGGTGACTTTTGTCCTCGCTAGGGCAGCTCTTTACTGCTTCTCTGTTCCCCGTTTTGTCCATTAGCTTCATTTGGTCTGCACCCTTTCACCTCTCTTCTCTTCCATCCCCTGCATGCCAGTCTGCTCTTTTTTGCTCCTTCTTGTTTCATAACTGTAAACCCTTCTCAGGCTAGAGGTGCACCTGGGATGGCTTTTTTCCCAAGCTGGAGAAAACTGCTAGCAGTGGCTCTTCATTCCCTTGTTCTCCGGCAATGCTGGAGGGAGGAGTGCAAGAATATCCTGTTGCTTGCTACAAGCAAGAAGGGTGGCTGAGTTGCTTCTGCTGAACATGTCTTTGAGAATCTCTGTCCTCTGAGGACAGCTGTAGAGAACTCGGCAGCTTTCCTGTGTAGATCCTGCCTCTGCAGGCACTAATCAGAAGTCCTGTTTGCAGCAAAGAATCCACTTCTGCAATTTGGAAGAGGAATAGCACTTGTTGTGCCATTGCTGGCTTTAGCTACAAACAGGCCACTGTCACTCATAAACAATTGCAAGATTTGGCAGCATGGGCTGCTTTTTTCTGGAAACAGAAATGAAGTCATGGAGCCAGTGATAATGTACCAGGCAGTTGCTCAAAGGACTGGACCTTCAAACAAGCCCAGTGCAGATAAATAGTGTAGGAAGTTGCAGAACGCATTGAGCTGTAGGAAAATACACTAGAATATGTTCATACTCTTCTAAGTAATTTAAAATTAATATTCTCTCTAAATTATTTGTGAAATAAACCCTATTTTTAATTCTGTAGGTCTATGTAGAAAGTTTAAATAAAAAATACTGCTATTGTGAATTTAAAACCTTTACGAGAAAAAAAAAAACCATAGCTCACTCGATAGTGAGGTGGTTTCTTAAATGTCTTGTCTTAAAATGTTACCTCAGGAGATGTCGCAGTTCTGGTGTTGGTGCAGGGACTGCTGTGTTTGTCTTGTTTTGGCATGTAGGTTGAAATGAGAGAATAAAGAACAAAAAAATAATAGACAAGAGGAGGACAACAGCAAAAAAAAGGTCCTGGGGGAACTGAAAGGTCTGGAAAGTGGCACAGTGTTTGTGTGTTGAATGGAATGGTAAGGGCTGGCAGAGACAATGAGAAAAGCTGGTAGCAAGTTACAGTGAGGGTCTGCACTGCTTATTGGGATGAATCTGGGGTTGGGCTGGTAACCCAGGGCAGTTCAGTTTGTTTAACACCTCCTTTCGCACCCACCCCATTGTGGAATTTTTGAGTGGGCCTGGGCATCACTTAGATGGACATAGATTTAAAATGTTTTGAGTATGGGCAGTAATGTTGCTGGATACCATCTGACCATCTGTTCAGTTGGCCTCAATCTGACTATAAATAATCCATTTTACTTGCTTCCTGGTTTGGTGTTTGTTTTGCTGGTGCTATGCTCTGTGCTGTGGGATTACTTAAAGAACCAGCTTGCAATAATTGTTCTTCAATAAATGCTGTACCACTCTCTGTCTATGGTATAATTAAACAGATTATCAAGCAGAGCAGTTGAGATAGGAGTGGTCTTCATATGAGTTAAGAACAGGTCTTCACTCTGCTTAGGAAAAGAAGTCTTGTCATGTTTGCAGTGTAGCGTCAGTGTGAATTATGGACTTTAAAAATGGTTTTAGTTACTTTGTAAATGCATTCTAAGGTATCTGGTTGTGATAGGTCAGGGTTTGAACTGTGTCATCAGGATGCATACAAGGAGATAATGTGATGTGAAAGATCAGCACTGAGTGACAGCCTTCACTGCTGCTCTTCAGAGAGGTGTCCTCGGGGAAAAAAGCGTCACTTTTGCCAGACAATCTCTAACATTTTCCTGGCAGGCTTACAGGTTCTGTCTGAATTCCTGTACTGAGCCTGCAGGCATCACGAAGCTCATTGTAATTTGAGATATGTCGTATTTTTATTGTGTTGCTGTGTTAACTTTGAAACTGGAGGGTGATGATACGGTGTCACCTTTAACTTTCACAATGTTGAAAATCACACGGTATGCTAGAAAGCAGGGCTGGTCTGTAACACCTGCCATCTCCTTGTGCATGACCCTGGCAGGAACAGTGTGCAGCACAGAGGGAACATAACGCCCGTGTTCCTTTGCAGTCCAACTTTCTAGTGACGGGCCAATGTACAATTTTCCAGTGTTGTTTTTACCTTTGTGATATTCTTTGTCCTAGGAAGTGAAATGTGTTAATTTGATTACTTTTATGTTTTTCAGCTAGTGGAAGTGTTAAAGACACCTTTGTTGGAGCCAGAAATGGACAATACAGGCTTTTAAAAATAGTCATTGACAATGGTTAGTCAAATTTTAATCTTTTTCTCTGATTCTTGTAGATATTTTCCTAGTTGCTTTAGTGACCTACAAGTACAGTTGCTTAAAAAAGAAAATTCTGCCAAACTTAATATTGCCGAGGTCTTTCATATACAGAAGATAAGATCTTAAGATGCTAACTTTTTGGTACAATGCTACTGTATTTTTGCATTTGAAGTTTTCTTATTATTTCATAACTGCTGTGCATTTCATATGAGTGGTATGAATGAGCTTACTCTTCTCACCAAAGAAAGTAAGGAAAAGAAAATTCAGACCTGTGTGGTGTTTTGGCACTTTGGTTACTTTCATTAGACAGAGAAATTCTTGCAGAGCAGCTAGTCACTTTAGATGAAGCCTAAATGTTATCTGCCTTGTATTGGGATCTGCAGCATGTAGAAAGCTGTATTAAAGCAGGTGCTGGAGTAGGAATCTGGCTACGTAGAAAGTATCTTCAAAAATCTGTACCTGTACAAATCTTCAAAGATAAAAGGGTTTCTTTAATCTCACATATCTGTATAAATATAAAATTACATAAGTTCTTGCAGAACTTGAGTTTGATCTTTGAACTTCTTGGCAATTGGTCAAGGCTGCAAACGTTGCAAGATGGAATGCATAATCAGTTTTTCTTCTTTTGATAGCACTGCTGGTTGACTGTATAAGACACTTCATGGTTTTGTCCATCTTTTGAAGTACTTCAAATGCCCACCTTGAGTTTGTTGTTCTTTGTAGGTTTCTTGCATTTGCAGTACACTGAAATACATGTTAGTTGGGCTATGTACATGTACATACATGTATGTTTATTGTTGGGTAACCTTCTTTGTGTTTGCTTTTCTTAGAAAGTCTTCTGACATTTTAATACTGTTTTTCTTAAGGAATTAGAAATAGTGATATTATAAGCAGGTGACTATGGTAAAGTCCCACTAGCACAAAGTAGCAAATGCTGGCAAACCATTGAATTTATTTTTTTTTTCCTATTAAACAAGGTAAAGCAATATGGTTTTGTATGTATGCTACTTTATAATCATATATGAAGTTAAGCCTAGAAATGATGCAAGTGGAAGACATTTCCTTTATTTTTCCTTTTTGTGTGTATATATGTATATACATTTTGCTCCTGTGTAGAAGCATAATCCAGTCTTTGATACTCTTTCCACAGTTCAGAAAGAAACCTTTAAAACTCCCAGAATACTGGAAGAGGGACGGTTAGGTCATCTTTCTGCAGGAGCTTTCAGCAGCTGCCCTTAGTCAACACAATTGTCAATTTGAGTTCTGGTAATCTGAGTTAGTAAGAGAAGAGGTTTGCTGCTGGGCAATAGAGTTCCTTTGAATTTTTCCTTCTTAAACCCAGTGAGTATAAAGCCACCTAGAGTTCAGAATTGGCAAGTACATTCTGAGTACTCCGGTGTAGGTGTACAACTTGGCTACTTTGACTAGTTCAAAGAAGGGCTCAGCACCCTGTCCCTGAATTGTCTGTGTTCTGTAACTTACTGTGATAGAGTGCCTTGCTGTAGAGGCATGTGTGCACTGTTGTCTGAAGTTTTACAAGTTAGGTTCTAGACTCTCAAAAGATACTTTGTTTATTTGCTACTGTGATGGTCCTCAAACTGTTGTAGGGTTTCATTTAAACAAGGTATTTCTGTTTCAGTATGGTGCTACTGTTTATTTGGAAGCTGATAAATGTTTTGAAGCACGCTATACTATTACTTTCCCTTGGAAGCAGAGATGTGATTTATAAATAAGAGAAAAATCTTGCTGCTACAGCTGTTCGCATAATTAAATCTCATCTGAAGTATTCTGTACAGACTTAAGCCAATTATGCATGATAAACAACTTCAGTCATTTAAAGAGACCAGTTATGAAGCTGTGTTAGAAAGAGGTTTATCTACTTACATAGTCAAGTTAAAGTGATTAGTGCAAGCATATTAATTCCAAACTCTTTTCTCTATATAACTGAGTTATTGATTCCTTACAATGAGTACAAACAGTAATGTGTTATAGCAAGAGCATAAATAATTCTAAAATTTAAAACCTTACTCTCATCTTATTTCTACTTAAGTATCCCAATTAAAAAATTAACTGGGAGAAGAGCATTTTTATTTCTCTTCTGTGTACATTATGCTAAAAACACTAGCATCGGTCTTATCCCATCAGCTCAAAGAACTTGAAGACAACCAGCCCGTTACTTCTCAATTATTTATATATGGGTTAAAGTGACTTAGGGTTTGAATGTGCACAGCTTTTGCAGAAATTCATCTGCTTTCATACTGACTGTTCTTGACTTACATTCTTGCGGACATCCTTATGAAAGATGAAGTGACTCTTTATTGTAATTGCTAATTTCGAAAAACATCATTAACTATGTTGTTGCTAACGTGTAGCTTTGGTTATTGGTTATAGAACAGCTTGTTGTGGGATCCTCTAGGCAGCCACTTGGATCATGGGAAAAGGATTATGATTCCTTTGTCCTTCCCCTCCTTGAAGACAAGCAACCATGTTATATATTATACAGATTAGATTCTCGGAATGCTCAAGGATATGAATGGATCTTCATTGCGTGGTCACCTGATCACTCTCCTGTAAGTAATGTTCATCAGAGACTTCATGTTGTTAATGATTTTTTCAGCGGTGCCATCTGATCTGAATCCTAAATATGAAGAAAGAGGATTCGAGGAATGCAGCATTCCCCAGCCTTCCCTGAACTTTCCCCCAAGAAAACTGGGAAAACATATTTCTTGAAGCTGATTGATTTGCTCAGTGGGTCTAGAGGGAGTGCAGCTAATCCAGCCTTATTTCTAACCTTATTGGAGGAGAGAAGACAATGGTTTTGCCCTGTTTGTCTGTCTTTCAGTGTTTCATGAAAATTCATGTAAGGATGAAAGAAAGAAGGAAGGAAAGAAATCTCAGTGGGTGTTATAGAGAGAAAGATTATAGTGCGAGCTCAAGCTGTTCTGTTTGGCTTACTGGCTGCCCAGCTGGCCCTTGTGGATCTGTGACCTGCCACAGAATATACTGTTAGTTAGTAGTTAGAGAACATGGGAAGAAACCGAGGTTGGAGTTAAGAATTTCTAGGAGAAACTAGGATACTGTGTTCAGTTTCTGGGAATGTGGGATAAGGAAAGACAGAAAGTAAAGCTTTTCCAATATTTTTACTACTTTCACTGACAGCTGGGAAATAGTAAGATACCAAGAGTTGGAGTGCACAGAAGAGATTAGGTGGAAGATGTGAGGTACTGTGGTGAGGGTGGCATGACAGAGAAACAAGGTGGGAAGATGGGACTGTTGAGGAGTAAGTGGCTATGTTAGACACAAATTGATAGGAAGCAAACTTCATTGGATCTTTCACCCCTAGGAAATGTAATTTTTCTACTCCATATTGAACAAAAACTATCTGGAGTCACTAAAAAAAAACCCTCATACTCTTACTAAAGCTGCAATTTAATTTTAGAATTACTTTGATAATAATGCTTAGTATTGTACCTTTCAGAATTTCATAGTATGTGTTAGTAGTATGATCCAGAACTCATTCCCTAGAGTTTATTCTTTATTATGAATTATGACTTCATAATGCAGTTTCAACACTTAAAATACTTGTTTAAGAAAAATGTTTGTTGATGGAGTTGGTACACCAACGTGTTAGATTTTCTGTGTACACCAAAGAAGAAAATCCAAAAGAGCCCAAACCAAACAAGCACTGTTTTGTTATATGCTAGGTTCGTCAAAAAATGTTGTATGCAGCAACCCGAGCAACACTTAAGAAAGAATTTGGAGGTGGTCATATTAAGGATGAAGTATTTGGAACAGTACAGGTATGTTTTTCTTTTGAAAGTCAGCAGACTGACTTTAGACACTAAATATAGTAGTTGATGTTGCTGGTATGAATTTGTGGTGTTTCTGCTTTTTTGATTAAGGTTTCTTTGGGAAATAAGTCTTACATGGTTGTGATGTCTGCCTGTGTGTCAGGCAGACATGAGGCAGGCTTTATAATTGCCAATTTTAAAAAAATATGAGTTAGAGTTCTCAAGAATACCGAATTCCTATAGCTTTCATGAAAACAGATGATTACTTAGATATACAAATTATCTTTACCTTTTTTCTCTGCAAAGATGGAGAGACTGCCGCAATTATCCTCTGTTTGCCCTGTTAATTAGTCCATTATATGCACAAATCTGAACCAAAGCACCGCCACTACTGACACAGGGAGCTGGTGCTGAAGGAAGGGAAGGAGTCTGAGATATGGAGAAGAATAGGGGATATGTTGTGGGGAAAAAGCTGTGGAAGAGACATGGGCTGTTGTGGTGGACACACACATCCATAAGGATGTGAGGTTAACTCTGCTGCTCATTGAGTAAATATTTTTTTATAGTCAGCATTAACCTGTGATGGAGGTTTCATTGTCCAAACAAACATGCTAACAGACCTCTTTGGAGTGGCTGAAATACTCTAGAGAAGTAGAGAACTGATTTGCTAAGGTTTGGTTTATTCGTAGAGGTCGTGTTATCTTTTTCTTTTCTTGCTCATTCAATCAACTGATGTCTCATCACCACTTGCACCAAACTATTAGGAGTCTATATAATATGTAGAATTGGTATCTAGCCCTACAACTAGGAGCCCAAATCTAAGCTTCTATTTAAATTGTAAGGAAGGAGCATTGCATTTGTCTGTTATTGTTACTTTGGGCACTTAAGAGAATGGATTCAATGTAGCTCACTTTTTCCAACATCATTACGTTACAGTTGAATGTATGTCTGTATTGTTGGTTGATCTGTGTGTCTTCGAAAACTTGTTAATTGTAGCTGACTTCTAATCTTCATCTGTGTGAAAATCACAGCTTCTTCAAGGTATCCAAGTCGCAAATGCCACTCAGAATCTTGATCAGCATCCAGTGGGTTACTCTGTGTTTTGTTAGGCACATGGATAGTTTAGTTGCAACCAGCTGTTATCCTGGTGGAACCTGGTTATGTTCCTATCTGCTTCTTCACACATATTAACCTCTACACCTCTGGGCTCCTGAAACGAGGCATGATGGAATATTGGCACTGGAAATTGTATCTGGGAAGATCTGTCTCTTCCAGAAGGGGAAAAGCCAAGAAGCAGCTTTCTCCTTCTCTTCAGAGCTTGAGTATAAAAGCACATTCATATGATTGCATTAAGTTCTGCCCTTTTCTGATTGACCACCTTAATAAAACTGCAGCAGTATTTGCCTCTGGTATCAACCTCTTTGGAGAAGACCGGGGCTGACATTATTAATGAATTCAGTAAAGTGCTTATCAGAATTTTATCACTTCTATGATGTTGCATCTTAAGCTATTTGCAGTTATCATGTGCTTACTCTCTGTCCTAAGGTAGCATTTCTGTCTCCCATTTTTAGGTCAAAAACTACCAATAAGCTACCAGTTTGAACATTCAAATCTCATAAGAAAATAGATTCATTTTTTAGATACTTACTAAATTGTGGCAGTTCCATGGGGTTTTGTCCAAGAAGGCGGAATAGCTTCATGCGCATTCTTCATTAATGGGAATTTTTGAATTAGTAAAGTAATTGGGGACTGATTGTGGAAAAGCTGCCCACAGTATAATTGGATGCAAGAGCAGCCCAGTGGGCCCTGCTATGCAAGAAGATGAGCTGAACTTGCAAATGCACCTACACTTGTAATCCATTCAAATCAAATGACCACAGCTGTATGGGAGGTAAGGGCTTTTTTAACACTGCATAGAGCATCTTTGAAGAAAACTTTCAGTATCAAAAAATGATTAATTTTGTGTTTTCAGGATGATGTTTCACTGAATGGATATAAAAAATATTTGATATCACAATCCTCCCCAGCACCTCTGACTGCAGCAGAAGAGGAACTTCGACAAATTAAGATTAATGAGGTACCTACAACATCTTTGAGCGTGGATGGGAAACTGGGTGCAGAGTTCCAAACACATTGTAGGAAAAAAGTCTGTCTAGGGTAAAAAGAGCAGAACAGAAAATGGGCAGTTTCAGAAAGTTTGAGTGGATGAGACTATAATTTTTTCCTCAGTGAGTTGAAGCTGCAACATGATGATGGCTGAAGTTTGAAGTGATGTGATTTTGCTGAGTTTGCAGGGCCTAGTGCCTGAGTCAGAAGCTTCACAACTGCAGAGATTAAGTGTTGCAGCTTTGGCCCGTAACATGCTTATATCACCATATTGTGAAGAGTGACTAATACAGTGAAGGGTGACTAAGCACAGGCACAGGTTGCCCAGAGAGGCTGTGGAGTCTCCATCCTGGAAACAGTCAAAAGCCATCTGGACAGAGAGCGGGGCATCTGGCTCTAGGTGGCCCTGATTGAGCAGGGTGGTTGGATAAGATGAACTCAGAAGGTTCCAACTTAAACCGTTCTGTGGTTGCCCACATGCATTTCCCACAGTGGCAGAAATAGCAGAGAAATCACAAAATAGAAACTGTGCAGTGTTTGATTGTCAGGAGTGTTTCAGCAGCCTTATTCCTAGAGGAAATGTACTCAGCTTCCAGCACCAGTGTACTTCTCTTTAAGACTGAGAGGAAATGAATGGAATTCCAATAAAAATAAAATAGAAATCCAAACCAAGTAACTAGTCCCTTTAAGAGACAGATTTGCTTTTGCTATCAGTGCTTTATAGAAAAACCTCTAAAAGGTTTGAAACAAATGCTTTAACCAAATGATTTGATGTTTGTGAGTTAGATAGTGACCAAAAAGTTTCAGGAGTTCTTTTCTCACATTTTCCTTCAGTTGATCACTGTTTGTGTTCAGACATGTATTAAAATAGGTCATATGCTGATCTATGAGTTCTTCAGGCTTGTACTTTACAGCTGTGGTACATGTGTTTGAAGTATAATTTGTTTCTGCAGCTGGATACCAGCAAGCCATCTTGTTAAATGCAGTTCTGTATCTTCTCTTTATATTTTCACTCTACTGTGCTTTTGCTGCAGTTTTGTTATTCTTTGGCTTTTTTTTCCCCCCAGTGGTGTCTTTTTTTTTCACACAGTGTAGAAATGTGTTCAGCATCACCACACACTGTGTTTTACTTCAACAACTTAAAAAAATACCCCAAACACTAATGAATGTAAAGCTTCTGTTGTATCAATGATCACCTGTGGTATTAGTATTATGTGCTGTTATGAAACATAAGCAGCAGTAGCTGTGCTTTTCAGAGATACGTAAACTGTGCTTTGTTTGAAGCATTTTGCAATGCATTGACTTATGTCATTTCTGTCTTCATTGTTTCCACCATTATGAAGCCTGTAATTATACTTGGGAAGCTAAAAGCTTCCTGATCTAAACCAAAAAAGTTTTCCATATATATATTCTTTTATAATTACCCTAAGAAACATTTTACTGGTTCAGATCAAAGCATCACCTTGTTTGCTGTCATGTCCCTGAGTGAACAACAGCAGAAGTCTAGAAAGGGTGTAAAAGCAGGGCAAGATGTCTATAATCCCTATAATACTCTTCTGTTGCCTCAGCATTTGCAGGTAGGGATCTGCCTGAGCAAGAGATGACATTTTACTATGTGATTGTTCTTAATATGGTTTTGCATCAAAAGAGGTGTGGTCAGCCTCCTGAGCAAGGTGATTGTCCCCTTCTACTCTACTCTGGGGAGACCTCTCATGGAGTACTGTGTGCAGCTCTGGAGTCCTGAGTACAAGAAGAACATGCACCTGTTGGAGAGGGTCCAGAGGAGGCCACAAAAATGCCGGTAGGGCTGGAACACCTCTCCTGCGAAGGCAGGCTGAGAGTTGAGCTTGTTCAGCCTGGAGATGAGAAGGCTCTGGGGAGACCTTATTGTCACTTTTCACACTTACAGAGGGCTTATAAGAAAGATGGGAACAAACTTTTTAGCAGGGCCTGTAGTGCTAGGACATGGGATAATGGTTTTAAATTATACAAGGGTAAATTTAGACTAGATATAAGGAAGAATTTTTTACTGTGAGGGTGGTGGAACACTGGAAGAGACTGCCCATAGGGACTGTAGATGCCTCATCCCTGTAAACATTCAAGGCCATGCTGAATGTGACCTGATCTAGTTGAAGATGTCCCTGCTCATTGCAGGGGGTTGGACTAGATGTCATTTGAAGGTCCCTTCCAGCTCAAACTGTTCTATGATTCTGTATCCATGGACCTCTGTTGTATTCCTTATCAGGTATCCCTCCCAGGCTGAAAAGTCCTAATCCAGGTAGTTCTTCCTCCTAAGGAAGGCTCTCCATACTTCTGATCCTTCTGCTTTTCTCTGCAGTTTTTCCAGTTCTACTATTTAATTAATGCGATGAAGGGATGGGGGAGCCAGAAGTGCATGTGGTATTCAAGATGCAGGCATGTTACTGGTACCTACAGTGTGTAACGATGTGTTTTGTTCTCTACTCTTTTTCTAAAACTTCCTAGCCTTTCACTTGTGGGTGGTTGGTTTTTTTGGGGTTTGTTTGGCTTCTTTTTTTGCCAAGACTGGTCACTGGGCTTATGTTTCCAGAGATACTCAGTGTGACCCGCAAGGTCTTGTTCCTGGGTGGCAGGAGCTAGCTCAGCTCCATCACTGCACAGGGAGAAGAGAGGTTCTTTGTTCCTCTTGTGTATGCTACTTTACACTTATGCACTGGAATTTTCATCTTCCATTTTATCCTCTGCTCAGCAGCCAGCACTAACAAATCTTATGGTATGAGTTTAAATACATTGAAGGGTCTGCGGTGGTTTTCTTTTGCTTTAATGGTCTGAAACATGTTGCAGTACAGACAAGTGGATTTTGTTCGTGTTCTGAACTCTGGAGTTGTGTGGCGTTACTCTCTTCCCTTGCCTGTCGCGGCTCCTTTTTATCTTTGGGTTTATTCCTACTTGTATTTTAATATGGTTTATACAGTATGGTGTTTAATTATGCTTTATTATTTTTGTGATGCTTGTATTTGTTAATCAGTCTTTTATGCAGATATATTCGCAAATATTCTTTTTCTATAACCTTCTTCATGAATATATCAATCTTTATTCAAAAGTAAGCTCTACCACCTGCTTTCTTTTCCTCCTTTTCCCTTGTTGCTGACAAGCTGTTCCTTAAAATCTAGACTATGATTTAGTGTTGCCCCAGGTATCTTTGGTTTTTATTCTTTTATCAGTTTGTTTCATATTTCATTAGCAGCTCTAGTTGAAGCTGGACATGTTCTAGCTAATAGATCTGAGACCCACACTTTCCATTTCGCACACTTTGAGTATTGCTGCTTCATCACCAGGGTTAAATATGTTTATGAAATTATGAAAGAAAGACAGTATATTTAAAAGCTAATACTTAGCCAATAAATTCAGACTCGGGAAAGCTTCAGGCCAAAGCTCATGCAGGAATGCTGAGATAAACAGAAATTCTTGAAAAATGGCCTTAAAATACCTGTACTTTTCTCACAGCATTTGTGGCTCACACAGCTGGGTTGGGGCGGTTGTCGAGCTCGCACTTACCCTGGATTTTTTGACTGTGTTAGACCTTCTGGAATTCAAAACTTAAAATGTTATTCATTTGTTTTGTTTGCTTTCCTTTTGGTACAGGCTTTTAGGGGGAGGGTGTTGAAGCAGGAGGGAGGGCAGTTGCTTTGCTTTCCCCTCAAGAAGATCAGTTTGTTTAATAAGATGCCATTTCTTTCTTCCTCTGAAAAGTTTGATTCCCTAGAAATTATATTTGTGCATTTTGGTCTAAAGTTTTTAAAGATACAACAAAACTCAGGAGAGGTATTGTGAGTTCAGAAGTCTAACACAGCGTATGAAAATCAAGCTCTTTCCTCCTGGCTTATTATATCTATGCTGGAATTTAGCTTGGAGCTTCTTCACTGAGGCTGGAGCCAGTTTTCCCTCTGCTAATTCTGTTGGCTCTGCCAGGCTAGCTGTTTCAGAGATCTGAAACTGTTTACAGGTCAGCAAGCAAACATGACCTGTACATTAAAAAATGGAAATCTGTTGCATATGGGGATGATGTTTGGGTAGTTTGTTCTCAGAATAGCTATTGCTAACTAACTCTGTGTGTAACCATATGCAATGGGTTGTCAGTTATTGTATGAAATCCAGTGAATGCTTGCAAAGGTTTCTGTTCACATCGCCATTGAACTGTGTTCCAGGTACAGACGGACGTTGGTATAGATACCAAGCATCAGACATTGCAAGGAGTAGCGTTCCCTATTGCTGAAGAAGCTATTCAGGCTTTGGAGGAACTGAAAAACAAGAAAATCAATTATGTACAACTGGCAAGTATAACATACTTTATTTAATAGCAAGTATAAAATAGATTACCCACACATTAACCAGGGTGTGCTGGTGACATACACTGATAAATTACCAGTCTGTATTAGATTAATATTTTTTTCCCATCCTGTCATGTTCTCTGGTTTGCTTTCTGTGTCTTAACTATATTCAGATTTGCTTTGTTAACAGCAAATTGATATGAAAAATGAAACTATTATTTTGGCCAACACACTTCATACTGAACTGAAGGATTTGCCAAAAAGAATTCCGAGGGATGCTGCGCGTTACCACTTTTTCCTGTATAAGCATGTCCATGAAGGAGACTATTTGGAATCCGTAGGTATGAGAAAATTTCCCAATATGAAATTTCATTGGCTTGTTTCACATACTTGAGTAATTTTGAAGCAGAAGGATGTGTCATAGAAATAATCTGTCTTGTCAGCACGGTCATAAATTTCCGAGGCATTTGGTCGTGAAACTGACTTCTGAGGAGTCCTCATGTTTAGAAAGTTGAGAGCTATCCCTTTTGATAGTCTTCATGTCAAAACATAAAGTTAGTGTCCATTCTCTCATCCCTCATTTGAAATGAAACACTTGCTGAAGCAAAGAGAGATCCAGAATAGTGTTAACAGTTTTTTTCCCTGTCAGACTGTGTAGTTGATTTGCGACCCCTCTGCTGTACATGATTTTATGATACAGGTTTTGATGGAGTACAGTTATGGTCTGATTTGTGGGTTGTTTTTTTCTCTGCAGTTTTCATCTACTCAATGCCAGGGTATACATGTAGTATACGAGAACGAATGCTCTACTCTAGTTGCAAAAGTCCACTGTTAGAAATTGTAGAGAGACGGTTGTGGATGCAGATAATTAGAAAGGTAAGTACAGCAAGTATACTGGTATTTTCTCCTTCCCTCTGTGCACTTCATAGTATCTAACTGTAACTGCCACCACCTTATCTAAGCAATGAAAAGTTTTGTGCAACTGTTAAAGTTTGTCCTGAATGACAAATACTTACCGATAGAACTCCAGATACAAAGTGAAATCATGGAAGCTTTCCTTTGTTTTGTACTTTTTACACTTTCATAGCTTTAGCAAATATATCCTTGTGCATCAAGGGAACATTTGAGAGTACGTTGAAGGACTATTTAGAACTAACCTGATTCCTTAGTAAAAGGCCTGTTCTATTTTGGACCTCATTGCTGTTGTTGAACACTGGATTCTTTAAAGCCAAGGTTAAATAAGGATTTTCAAAATAATATCAAGTTGCACTTCTGGAACTTACAAGTAAGCCAGTCTTTTCACACTGAGTAGGTAGTACTACTGTGCAATAATTTGCTTCTCGCCTCCAGAGCCGACACCATAGGAATGGTCCATTTGTTGAACATGTGACCTCTGGTTGCGTTCTTAACAATTGTGCTCTACAGTTAGAAAATCTTTGAGGCTGGGTTTTTGCGGGGATTATAATAATCTACCTGAAATTAACTATTGTAATATATACCTGAAAAATAGCAGAGTTAATACTAACTATTTTTATGGAGGTGACATGGATTAAGTAAATTATTACTATGTGGTTTTATATGTAATTATTTCTCAGAATTTTCCTTCCTACAATGAAATAAATGCACATTGTGACTTCTGAAATTCCCATAGACATTTTTCTGTAGCACGTACGTGTAACAGCAGTCCTGAGGTTGGCAAGTGCTATGGTTGGCAGGTCATGAAGTGCTGAATGCTTAGGAGAGCAGGGCCAAAGCTTTTCTCTGAATTTCAAATTCCTGCAATTCAAACTGTGGGATTTGGCTTGAGAACAGCTTTTCCATTAAGGATTTTATGCTTAAATTTTAACAACCAAAGCAACCTCTGCTTTTGTTCTTTAAACATATTTTAGCTTGTCCCTGGCTTGAATAGTTGCTGAGTTGCAGTAGCCAGCTAATCATGTAAGCTGTTTGTACTCCTCCCCTTCTGTCTCAAGAGACAATAGTATGTGTGGCACATTGCTTTTACAATACGTGTTTAAAGCATGTTATAGCAGGAAAAAAAATGAATCTTAAAATGTGGAGATACATTGGGACAATGAAGAGGTTTTATTTTAGAGGGGAGAATACAGAAAGGAAATTGGAATTCTAATGATCCTCACACTGCCTTCTTTTATTGAGGAAGTTACTTTAGAAGTAAGTAAATAAGCACTTGTTTCCGGGTGGAATGTGTACTCCTATTTAGCATTAATATGTACACAGTGCTAAAGCTCGGGACAGAGGAAGTTTCTTGGGATGTGCTGTGCTTGTATTTCAGGAAAAGTATGTAAGTTGAATCACACTTAATACTGGTAAGAGTGTAACGGATTCCTAGAAAACTATTTGGGATTGCTCAGGGCATTAGGCACAAGTTGGAGAACATTTCACTCTGATCATTATTGGACATATGGTTTTAATACAGCATTTAGAGCTTCAGCAAAATACTGAAATGTTTTTAAATATGTCTTTAAGGTGAATATGGTAAATGTTGCTTGTTTTTTCTTTCCCAGATTGAAATAGATAATGGTGATGAGTTAACTGCTGACTTCCTGTACGAAGAGGTTCATCCAAAACAACATGCTTACAAACAAAGTTTTGCTAAACCAAAAGGTCCTGCGGGGAAGAGGGGAATACGAAGACTGATTAGAGGTCCAGCAGAGACTGAAACACCTAGTGATTAGAAACTGCTGTTTAGTATTAAGTATTACAGTAAGAAATGAAATTCTGGCTTTGGGTAATGAACTGAAATCATTCCATTCATAGATGCTAGAAAACAAACAAACAAAAAAGGCTCTTTTTTACTCTTCTCTCCTCTGACCTCAACACTTTTTATATTGTTACATGATTATATTTGTTGACCATGTTTCATGACATGTGGAAGAGCTAATTATTTTAAAGCTAGAAGAGGGAAAACTAAGCTAGTACCTCTTTGTTTTAAATTAGAGTCCATTATTTAATAGCTGTGATCAGAAATTCTGCACACAGAAGACTATGAAGCTCATCTCTCCTGTGGGTCAGTTGCAGCTGTCTGTCTGTGTTCTTGTGAGTAGCCAAGGAAACACGTAACCCTTTCTGTGTGAGAAGAGCTGAAGGATTATGTAGCATTGTCCTATATAAATCTTTATCTATCCTTGTAGCTCTTATTACAATAGAAGGTTTTCTTCTGGTTTTGACAAGATGCATTGTTGGGTTTTGTTGTTGGTTTGGTTTTTTGGTAATACAAAAGATAAGCTAAAAGCAGTTACCCATCAATTAATATCTGTGCTCAGGAATAGCTGGATATTTTCCCACATGAAAGCATGGTCATGTTAAATTTATAACTAATCTCATGGAACTGTCTTTTAAAGAAATCTGACATAGAACCACTAGGGTTTTTCCAGGCTTCTGTACCACACATAGTAAGTACTGAATGACCAAGGGAAACATGATTAAAAGTGCATGAGTTAGTAGGCTCAGTAGAATATGGAGCTGCTTTCAAAGCAATATGCTTAAAGTTTCTAATACATAATTGATTATCTGTGCACTTGGATCTAAAGCTATGTAAATTCAGTAAAAATGGAAATAACTTGCTTCATAATGGTGAGTTATTCTTGAGATCCTCATACATTTGCAGCATCAACTACAGTTTTAGCCTTCAAAGTATACTGAAAGTTACTTTCCCTAAATGTTTGAACTTTAGTGGTAACTTGGATCTGTAACAAAATCCAGCTAGGTCTTCAGTAACTGCTGGCAGCCCCTGGTTAGGATTTTGTCTTTTGTTTTCTATTTTCTTAACCCTTTTCTTCTCTAAAATACTAAAATCACCCAGAATAGTCTAAACTTGATTGAACCATGAGTAATGTCTTTGATACGAAGAGGGAAAACAGATTATTTTAACAAGTGGATACAAGAAGAATTAGATGTGGAAGTCAAGTATTGGGTGACCTTAAATATTTAAAATCATGTAATGAGACAAATACTAGTGGATAGGTTCTATTCCCCAGTGCGGACTTGCTTTTTAGTGTCTTGCGTGTGAGCTTTGTGGGGTTGGAATATTTTTTTTTCTAAGCTACATGGGAGTTGCAAGTCTTGATTCACTGCATATTGTTATAGGTACAGGGTGTATGCATTATATAGCAGAATCATGTTTGCCTGTTGGGAGATTGATTTTAACCCAGGTTTTAGGGAAATAATGCTTTGACACTACTAGCTCCTGACGAAATTTGTTTTATCTTTATGTATTATCTTATTTGGAGACACTAGCTTGTTATTGATATCAGAGATTGCACTATATAATGTGAAGATTGCAGTAGTTGTTGGTTTTACTGTGTTTTTTTTCTTAGATGCACTAGAAATCTGGCACCTCAGTTATTTTCATTTAATCTTACACGCTACATCAATCCACTTCAATAGCTCTGGCTCCTCAGCCAATCTCCTGCTTGCCCTAGGCTACCACATTCTTTTTCTGCCTCTTGCCTTCTCCCTGTAGGGCAAGGACGTGGCCTTTGAAGTGTTTCTTCTGTGTGCTACCTGTCAGGCAAGTGTCATTGTTTATTAAACATGGTAATGTGCGTGCAACTCATTGTACGCTGTAATTAAATGTATTTTCAGTTGAACCCTGAATCTTTTCAGCACACCTAATTCATTTTGGGGTTTGGGTTTCTTGAAGGAAAACCTTTGAGTGTAGCCCTTAAAAAACTGCTGCTCCAGGGTTTTCAGTTTGAATTTAGTATTCCTGCCTATGTGTCAGCCATGCCAAGAGTGCACATATTTTACATTTACATGAGCCAATAAAGAGGTTCAGCTTTTTGATACCAAATGTTTTAAACAATGAACAGTTTGACCTGATAAGGTGATGTGCACGTTGTGTTGGGTTTTATTTTGGGCTTTTTTTTTTCTAGTCCTGCCCTAGGTAGATGAGCATAGGAGGCAGAAAACTTAATATGGAGGATGGTGAGAACTGGTTAAGTGATTCTGTGAGGGCGTTTATCATGGTCTGCTTTAGAATTCAGCCCAAAGTAAGTTACCTTACTTGAAAATATTCGATGTGGGTGTACAACCCCCTGACCACGCCACAGAGTCACGTCCTGAGTGTATTTCCCCCTCACCTTCCCCCTAAAAGACAACAGTATAGTCTTGCACTACCAACTCCCTCTCCAGGCCTCTTGTAGCTCTTCTGACAAAAAGCAATAAGGAGCCTCCAGTCTTTTTGTAAGATCTATCATGTTTACATCTGTGTAGTTGCCTCACGTAACACTACTGCTGTTAGTAAATGTTCAGAGCTGGCACAAAATGAGGCCATTAATGGAAGTTATTCCTTTAACTGTCTCTGGTCATTAAATAATTGAAAGTGTCCATTCAAACCGTTGGCCTTCATAATACCCAAAAGCAATGCAGCTGCTTGCAGTTAACTCACAAGCTATTAAATAGTTAATTAATATGACAGATAATTATTGTTTGAAAAGTTTGTGTGGCAAAGTAGGGAGAACTTGATCTTTTGAAACACTCCTGTCAGAAGTTTGAAAACTAACCAAGGCAATAATTTCTCCATTACTTGGATAAACACATTGATTTACAGTGTCTGTGTATTCAATGAAGACCGCCTTCAGATGCTAAAATTAGCTAAGTTTACCTTATCTATTTTGTAATTTACTTTATAAATAAAGATTGATCCTTTAGTTTGGTGTTGTCTGAATCATTTCATAATCTCTTTTAACAAAGGTCTCTATGCTAACATCACGACTTGCACCTAATAGGAAGTCCCTGCAGAACTGGAAAGCAGTATGGAAAAAGTGGCTGAGGGCCTAAGAAGGGAGATAGGCAGAAACAGCTTTTCCTGTTGTAGAAAACCCAGTGTGTTGGAAACAGCTACTTCCCTATTGCTTCATGGAAGCAGCACAGTGACCTCCATAGCAGGATCCAGGTCTATTCATCTCCTGAGGTTTTTATGCTTTCAATAATAAGCCTGTTCAAGAGTTCTTCTATCCTTTTAAAGCACTGAAGTAGTTGATCAGTAATTTAATTTCTATGTGCTGTTACTTGCTCAGCATGAGGTAATGTAATTAAACTACTCAAAAGATGGCTTTCCATTGGGTTTTTGTCTACGCTGAAAGTAGTTGTAGT
This sequence comes from Psilopsiagon aurifrons, assembly GCA_025447955.1. Classification (NCBI taxonomy): domain Eukaryota; kingdom Metazoa; phylum Chordata; class Aves; order Psittaciformes; family Psittacidae; genus Psilopsiagon; species Psilopsiagon aurifrons. The sequence continues at coordinate 13,230 of JAOEHY010005383.1, read as the reverse complement.
TTTCCTATTGCCCTCAGACTTCAAGCTGAAAAGAACATTTAGTGGTTTGGCTTTTCTTTTAACTGTCCTGCCAACACATCCCCATGGGAAGTCAGTGATATGGCAGTTTTGCAGTTGAAAGAAGGAAATTTGAAGACATGTTGAACTAGGATTTGAGAGAGTATTTTTAATGTGAAATGCTATACAGGAGCAAAGCTGTTCCCATAAGAGGAGCAGGAACAAGCCAAGAGGAGGGAACAGCCTTGGCCTCTTATATGAGCATGAATATCAGGAGCAGTTTTATTTGCTTTCTTGTCAGTGGGTGTTAAATCAAACTCTCAGCTGCACAGCTCAAATCTAAAGATGAGGCAATTCTTCCCATTTCAGTAACATGAAGTACTGTGGCTGGTAAAAGGTGTGTTGGCTCAAAAGGCAACCGGACAAACTGATCAAAGACAAATTGATAGAGGCTGAGTAACTAATGAAGACCTCACATCCTTTTCAAAGTTAATGAGCTGCAAGCAGTACAAACCATCATACTGCAGTGCATTAACTTTCCAGATCTGTCTTGTTCTTGCATTCTTCCTCAGTAACTGCTAATGGCTCATGTCCCAGCTCCCCAGGCTGTGTGGACACCCCTGCTCTGATTCACAACAGCCGGTCTGTTACCTCCTGCTGTAGTCAAGGGAAGAACTGATGCACTTCCTACCAGGTTTCCTTCACAGCAATTTTCCTTGGCTCATTAAATTTGCTTTTATCTTGCTGCTTCTTTCTAGGGTCTTAGTTGGAAGTGCAGGAAATCACTCTTGCTATTTTTTTTTTTTGTTAATGCTTCCTTCTGTGGCTGATTAAATTAATTGCTTTATGTGACATTTCTCCAGATGCTTCACAAGCAAAAGGTTGGCTCTTTTACTGTGGACAGTGAGCCTTGGCTGCCCCCATGGCGCCTTCCCCACCCATAGGGCTGCCCTGCCTCCTGTATTAGCCCTCGCTCTATCCTGAGAGTATGCATCTCCTGCGCGGCATGTTCTTCACCCACCAACAACTGTAGCAAATCTTCTAGTGCCTCCAGTTCTATGGAACTAGGTCATCCCTGTATTCACAAAGAAGCTGATTGACTCGAGTTACCGATTTGCGTCCTGGAAAGCATTTCTATAGTAATTAATACAAAGCAGTATGGATCCTAGGATAGCTTAATGTTTTTGCAGTGAATAAGTGAAACAAAAGTGAGCTACTCCTATCCCCTGTTAGCGTCTGTAGGTGTTGACTTTACTGTAGAAAGACCTTGAAAATCATTGGAGGGAGAGGAGGGAGAAGGGAAGGAAGGGCAAGTCCCTTTTCTCATACCATGTATTTTAAATAACTAAGTTAGCTGGCTTTACCTAACACCTCCCATTTTCATTCCTCACTAGAATAATATTAAACAAATTCAACCCCCTTTTTCACTCGCTTGTATGAAATGGTAGCTAATATGCTTCATTTTCAGTGAGCGAGGGGAAAAATGGCTGCCAAAACTCCAGTACTGACAGCAGTGCTGCAACCAGTCACTATCCTGTCTGACACAAGAACAGGCACTCATGTGCTTGTAGCTAAGATTCCTCTAATACTCGGACATCATGGCTGATGCATAACCAAAATTGTTGCACGGTACCAGAGGTAAACAGTGCTGACGGGGGAGTTACTCAGCAACCATGCTTCAGGACAACACTACAGATGACATTCTAGCTCTAGGGAATGGAAAAAAGCAGATGTGATCTAATAAGGAACCCTCACCTAAGAGCTGGCGATGTTTAAAACTGGAGAGTGGCTTCAGCAGATTTTACTCTGATACAGCTTTGTAGCAGTTTTCTTCTTCACAAACCCAGGTTCAGAGCTGTGCAGTTTTACTCCATGCAGTGAGGTTAGCGTGTTAGAAATGCAAGCAATGTAAACCAACTGGTGTTTCCAACACTTAATGTTTTAATAGCAGAAATAATCATAGAATCAGAATAGTTTGGGTTGGAAAGGACCTTAAGATCATCTGGTTCCAACCCCCCTGCCTTGGGCAGGGACATCTCACACTAAACCGTATCACCCAAGGCTCTGTCCAACCTTGCCTTGAACAGCGCCAGGGATGGAGCATTCACAACTTCCCTGGGCAAACCATTCCAGTGCCTCACCCCCCGACAGTAAAGAATTTCTTCCTTATAGCCAATCTAAATTCTCCTGTTTAAGTTTAAACCATCTGCCATGGTAATGCAGAAGTTTTATTTATGTTAACAGCTTTTTACAATTTATGTTCAAATAAAAGTAGAAGTTTGAAAAGGCAATACAGAAACAGTTAACAGAGATCTAATGGTATTAATACATGTGTTAGGACTTGTATGCTTTCTCCAAATATATATATATATATATCTTTGAATGCAGTCGGGTCATGTCTCAGTGTTTCCTTTTTCTTTGATAATCATGGAATTTCCATGAAGGCTTAGCTGTAAGCTAAGCCTTCATCTAGGCTGTCAAGAAAAAGTTCATGAGGTGCAGAAAAGAGGTTGTATGAAAATAACCTCTTTCACATTTACAATAGAGTGTTTTCATACCTACTCAGTGTGGAGTTTCATATCTGCTTCAGTATCTAGAACCTTCCTAGTCACTTCCATTTTTAGTCTGCTTTGATCTTTGGTGTTTCTATTTTAGAAAGCTTTCCACATTGCTTTTTAAAAAGTGCATTTTAATATTTAGTTATTAATATACATACATACATATTTTTAAAAGAACTTAATTATTTGATTAAGCAAGATGCAGAATTGGTCTTCACAGAATTATTATTCTGCCCCCTTTAACAAAATAAACCATCTATATTTATAATCCATATCGAATCTTCCCCTGAAGGATAAAATACTCCAAGCAGCTAAGAAATTAAATGGTCTGTCATCATACAGAGTTCACTGGAAGGAGGCCAGATGTATTTTTGCATTTGCACTGCACAGCAGTTATTTTGCTTGGAAATCCTCGAAACCAAGAAAACGACCCAGGATATGTCTTGCTGCCTTTATTTGACTAAAACTAATCCTGAGAGGACATTCTGAAAAACAATCATATTCACAAACATTATCAGTCCATTCGCACCAATATAAATTCTCAAGTCAAAATGACAGATAAAGTTTGTTTTAAGTGGGTACTACTATTGCTTTTTCTCCCAGACAGTGTAAGTGCCATTTATATCTATTAATTGGTTTTGTCTTCTATAGAAAGAGGTATAGTACACCTGATCAAGGAAGCAGCTTGTAGAAAAAATATTTACCTATTACTGTCATAGACCTTTGCAGCAGACATACTTGATACTTGTAAATCAAATAGATTCTAATAGAGAAACGCATTTAAAAAGCTGTGGAGAAGATATACCAGCACTGCAATTTGTGAATACAAAAAAGGACCCAATGGCTAAGGATACATGAAAGGCTGCTCAGTTAACAAACACCTGGTGACAGGCCAACAGTCCACCTTATATGCAGACCAGGAAGCTCCGGAAAGCAGAGAAGCTGATAGGGTCCCACTAAATACTAATAAAATATTTTCTACTGGTGTCTACTCCATTACAGGTATTTTGTGTATCAGAAGAAACACTTATCAAATGTTTATCTCTTGTAGATGCTGTAGAACCTGCAAGAGAACATACAGAAATACAAGTAACTGATACTGTAAACACACACACTCAAAAGAAGCCATTGGCCTGTGAGACTACATACCATCTTCATGTCTGGCCTTCTGGTTTTTTTCTCATTCAGACACCGGTCAGCAATTGAATACATTTTATGAACTGAGGGTGCATCCCAGTCACTCATCTTTTCATCAACATAATCCTCAATAGTTGCTTCCTCATCCTCAATTTCATCTTTGATACCTAACTGCAAGAGAGTTTGTACCAATAAGCAGGCAAGTCTGTAAGCACTCAAACATGTATTCCACACTAACACTTTGAAAGCTTGCTTTTGAGTGTCCCTTTCTTCTCTCAACCCCTTTTCTAGGCAAAGAATTATGACACTGGTTCAGCAGAATAACTGTTTATCAGCTTCTGAGACTATAAATGAACTATACATTTTTATTATACATAATTTCTGATTGAGTTAGCACAAAATTGTAAAGCATTTTTCTTGAAGCTGCATCATACAGCTGTATCTTTCTCCCAGTTGAAGGCTGTTTCCTAGTATTGTGTCTTTTTTAAGAGAAGCTCTTTTTAAGATCAACATAAAATATCTATGTTTACTTAATAACCCACAAATATGCAAGTTTAAGTATGAATAACTTTTTTGTCAACTTTATAAAGCTTCTTTCTGTAAACTAATGCCTTCAGTCACCAGTCTCAGTGGTTGCAGTATCTATTCTAAAGGACATGTCCAGATTTAAGTCAGTTTTTAAATCTGACTCATTTAGTCCAAGCCCTCCAGCTCCAACACACTTGAAATGTGTTATCTGACATCACAAATACTGACTGAGGAATACCTCAGACATGTTAGTATGGTAGAGGCAGTTCTGCCTTCCTCTATGGGTCAGTCTGAAATTGCTAACATACAACTGCCCAAAATTCTCAAAGAAAGGATGCCACATCTTGCATTGATCGTTCTCTTTATGCTTCCAAAAGTACATTACAAAGATAAACTGTACCACTCCAATCTTACTTTATGCTCCTTTTGAGACCCTGTTTCTGAAAAACCGTGCTTCAAAATAAAACAAAACCCAAACCCTCAAGGTTCAGTTCAACAGGGATTGTTCTCCAAGGTCTTTACAGAGCTCAACTGGATAAGCATTATGGTACCCCAGAAGATACAGCTTAGGGGAAAAACTCTGATAGCAGTACACAGGTATTCCTAAAGCTGTGACGAGATCTGCTATCAAACAGTATGCAGCAAAAGCAATCCAAACCTCAATGCGATGTCATACTTAGCAAATAAGTAAGTCTTTATGTAATATATATTGCAGGAAAACTTCTTGGACTAAGTAGTTGAGAATTTAATCTTAAAATAAATGAAAGGCTAAATTAAGACTAGCTTGGTAAGATTTACAATTGAAGAGAGCTCCAAGACATTACTTTCCTCATTAGACGACTGAATTACTAACTGAACAGTAAAAAGGAAAACAAAGTCCAACCCACACCTCACCCTGCAAAGAAGTCCCTACATTCCAAACTTCCCTAAGGTTAAAAGCGCACAGTATTTGCAAACTATTAGTAAAGTTGAAGAAAATGAAAATTGATACAGGAATGCTAAGAAGAGTAAAGAACCATAAAGAAACAACTGATATGGATAGTTTAAAAAGCTCTGGTGAACAAGGAGCTATCAGGATATCTTTGTAGAACAGGAGTACACTGATAAAGCGTAATTATATTACAGTAAGAAGCAGTACCAAAATGAAGAGAATTATAGTGTCAGATCAGAAGATGACCTTGGGGACTGAACAATCTTCTTCCAGCCAACAGAAAAAAGTTTCAGCCTCACCTCTAAGACAAACATTGACACAAGAGCTGTTTTCATAACTACGTATTTTGATGGCTAACTTGATTGTCTCAGAATCTGCCTACTATTAATGCACATAAAGAGATCCTGGAGCAGGAGGAGGGGAGGAGAAAGCAAAAAGAACATACCAGTAACTGCGGCTCCCGTTTCTCATCTACTGGAGGAAGGCCCGTTATTATTTCTAGTAAGACCTAGGAGAAAAATAGACAAGAGGAGAAAATCAAGCACAGAATAATCCTGAGCATGTACAGCACTTGGGAAAAGGAGCGAGACTCCCACTCTTCCAAACAAACAGATACTCTTGATTTTGTATGCTTTCATTGTTTACCAAAAAGAAAGTCATATACTGCTTCCCACATTCTACTTACTACTCCAAAACTGAAGATATCTGATTTAGGTGTTATCTCTCCTCGCAGAGCTTCAGGTGCCATATAGGCTGCTGTTCCAACAATTCTTTCAGTCATGATTGTTCGTGTGAATGTTACAGATGCTCTTGCAAGTCCAAAGTCAGAAATTTTGGGCATATACGTATCAGTTAATAAGATATTTGCACTGGGGGAGAGGGAAAAGAAGAAAACAGAAAAAGCATTTTCCAAAGCAGTAAAGTAATTAGGTTTTATAACAGACTAACAACTCTTTAGCAACTGTTTCCTGAAATCTAAGATATGTTATCCATATAACAAAGAAAATATGACAATTAGTTTTGTTGGAAATTGCTCGATTTCAAAATTAATTGCTCTAAAATCAAGAAGTGGCTGCCAAGAACCATCCACATTTTTTTTGTGCATGCAAAAACAAACACAAAAGGGCAGAAAAAAAGTAAAACCCATACGGGAAAAAAACAAATACCCCCTCTACCCACAAATCCTACAAATATAAGAAGTTTCTTATAAGACACCAATTATGTTACACCCCTGTTTTGCATCTGAATACTCTTTAAGAAGGATAATAGAGAATACTTTGCTTTGATCAACTGGTACTGGATCACAGTACAATTCTTAACTGTCTAAATCTCTACTCAGAACTAACTAAAGCAGGTTTTTATACCTATTATCTCGTACCATGTCAACCATTCCAAATTCATGTGCTAAATGAATAATAATACTCTTTAATTCTTTTCTTGGAAGAGAAACAGAAGACTTATTAATGCTGGAATAATATATGTGCTGTGTTTGCACTTGATCTCCAGCTTTTACTTTCCTTGAAAAAATTCCTGAAAAATGAGGCTCATCCAGCAGACCTTAATGCTTTCATAAAATACTCAGTGGATGGAACTGCAGCATAAATCTTCTACTGTTTTTTTTAAACTTGTGGCACTTGGAACCATTTTAAAAATCACTCAATTTAACACTTCTGTAATCCTTTCTGACTCCCGTAATGGAACCGTAAGAAAACCACATAGCCAAACACAGCATATTAACACTTACTAGAAGCTTGCATGTCTAACTTCCCCTTCTTGTTCTCCAAACCTTATCAACTAACACAGCTGTTAGTTACAACAGATCACTGGGTGGTAGAACTGCTGTAAATAGTGTTAAGTAAAAGGCCACTGCAAAGGGCCGAACACTGGTCAAGGCACCAACCCCCATCTGGTTTCATATTTAAAGCTCAGCCCTGAAAAGAAGGAAGGACAGGATGACAACTTCATGTATCTGAGCTCCTTATCAACTTGAGTCAAGCCCAAAGAGTGGTCCATTTTCTGATTCACCACAAAGAGCACAACAGAAGCAAGTTTCACTGCAACCGTCAAGCTTCAAGAGATAAATTAACTACTTCCTGGGCATAACCAAGGCAAAAAACTATGGACAACTCTGAGAATACCCATTCAATCTTGTCCCCTCTATTCTACAGAGAAGCTGTTCTAGTGCTTATCTGGTTATGAATTGCCCAGGGAAGTTGTGAATGCTCCATCGCTGTCAGTGTTCAAGGCCAGGTTGGACAGAGCCTTGGGTGATATGGTTTAGTGGGAGGTGTCCCTGCCCATGGCAGGGGGGTTGGAACTGGATGATCTTAAGGTCCTTTCCAACCCTAGCTATTCTATGATTCTATGAATAGCCTTCACACATCACAGCGAAATGAAGACTGCAGTTAATCTCAGATGTCTCTTCCTCTATGTTTCACCTGGGAGCAACAGCACTACTCATACACCAACCAAATTTATTAACTATTCACACTGCAAGTGCAAGAGGTTGCAAAATGAAATTCAAAATAAAAAAAAAAATACAAAATAAAACGCAATCCTGTAATATGATCAACTCACAGCAGTTAGAAGGGTAGAGGAGCACAAGGTAAAATAATGCATCCCTTCCAGTCATTACACTTGTCCAGAGGCTTAAGCAGGGAAGAAAAGATACAAGTTGTTAAAGCAGCAAGCACATTCTACGAGGCAGGCTGAAAAAGAAAAATGTGTTCCTTACAAGCTGGAAGGTCACAAAACCAAAGAACCTACATTTAGCAGGTGCCAGAAGCCAGAAAGCTATTGAAACATTCATCTATGACACCCAATCAGCCAGTTGATCCTTCTTAACCCACAGAAAAGTAATGCATCTGGGGCTTTCCTTCAAAGATTTGGACTGCTTTGGTATGTTAAAACCCCCAAGAATATAACCAACTGTAGCAAGGAATTAAAAAAGAAAAAAAGGAAAAAACTCCACCAAACTCTACAACAAAACCATCGCTTCTTCTAAGCTCCTACTGCTAGACAGAAATCTGGTGTAACAAACAAGTGAACATTATCCTTAAAGAACCCTGAACTTCATAACCTGACTGAAGTAATTTTACTGTCTTTATAATAAATAGCAGTAAATCAAAGGAGACACTGAAGAAATGTTCTAGGAAAAGGAAAAAGAAGAAGGTGGGTTTCATCTGAAAAATTTCTCATTTAAAAAGTCATTATGTTCTCTAATTGCAGCTTTTTCATCAGCAGTAGCTGTGAAAGAACAGAACACCTGGGTGCTCTTGCGGCACTCAAATAACTATTTGACAGTAACAGACTGCAATACAAATTAAAGTTTACATTACATTTTACAAGTTACATTTACAATCCAAATTATAATAGAAAATTTTCTGGCAGAAAAGGACCTGGATGTGTTGGTCGGCAGTTGGCTGAACACGAGCCAGCTTGTGCCCAGACAGCCAAGAAACAGTGCGGCCAGCAGAGCCAGGGCAGTGATCATACCCCTGTACTTGGCACTGGTGATGCCGCACCTACAATATTGTGTTCAGTAAAAGAAAGACATTGAGGTGCTGGAGAGGGTCCAGAGAAGGGCAACGAAGCTGGTTAAAGGTCTGGAGAATAAGTCTCTGATGAGGAATGGCTGCAGGAACCGGGGTTGTTCCTCCTGGAGAAATGGAGGCTCAGGGAGGGACCTTATCACTCTCTACAACTACCTGAAAGGAGGTTATAGTGGGGTGGGGAGAGTGTCAGTCTCTTCTCCTAGGGAACAAGCAATGGAAAAAGAGGAAATAGCCCCAATTTGCACCAGGGGAGGTTGAGATTGGATATTATGCAAAATTTCTTCACTGAAAGGGTTGTCAATCCCTGGAACAGTCTGCCCAGGGAAGTGCCTGAGTCACCATCCCAGGAGGTATTTCAAAGACCTGTGGCTGTGGTACTTAGTGACATGGTTTAGTGATGGACTTGGCAGCACTAGGTTAACAGCTGGACTTGATCTTAAAGGCCTTTTCCAACCTAAGCAATTCCATGGTTCTAATAGCTTCGTAATTCTCTCTACAAATCTATACCGGTCGTGCCCTCGTGGCACAGACAAGATTATGGTGATGGATGCCACTTGCAGAAAAGACGGTGCCCTTGACGGAAGCAATGCTTCTTGCAGTTTGGTCTCTCTAAAATGATTTTAACAGGGGGAAGAAGAAAAAGAAAAAATGAAAAAAGGAGTAAAACACAGCCGGAGATAATCAGCAGCTTTTACCTTTTAATATCTCTGTGAATATGATTATTTTCATGCAAAAAGTTGATGCCATTTGCTGTACCTTGAACAATTTTACATCTTGTATTCCAAGAAATTGGTGGAGTGTCATCCTTTAATAAGAAGGGAGAAAAGTGAGTAAAAAGGTGAAAATATAATACATATATGCTTGTATGAACCAAATCAAACCATAAAAACCCCCCACAATCCAAAATCCACTTCTTGCTATGCTTTGTGGTTTTCATGTAAATTGTTAAAAAGACTAATACCATACATTTCTTCACTCGGGCAGAAATACATGCATTTGTCACATTCAGTTTCTTCCCCTGCATTTTGCCTGAGGCTAATGCACCTGTTGCAAAGTGTTCTTAATAATAGTCAACTCTAACCCTAAGAGGCCAGCTGCACTGCAAATAACTCTCTGTATCTACCACATCTTCCACTTTGTACCAGCACTGATATTGAAGCCTTTAACCCAAAGTAAATAATGCAAAGCCATCAACACTTTTTACTAACTGTGAGGAGTTAATCTTCCATTCGCTCTAGATTCACCATGTCAAGAGTTTAGTTCAATTCATGCTACTAACTAAACCTTGGGAGTGAGGACATCTACATTTCAAAATCATCTCTTAATCTTGTCAGTGGCCAAGTGTAGAGCATTAGAGTATCTCACCATTCTACGACCTCCCTTGCTAGCTCCTTAAAGTCCAGATAAGAAAAAGACGACATATGCAAGAGTCCGTGCCTCAAACACGTCAAGTCACAAAATGAAGTTATCAGCAAGGACGCACCTTCAGTATGCACATTCCTCACATATTCAATTTATCATAAGATTCTGATTTATTGATTCTGACTTAGAGTCTTTGCAATCTATATAGAAAGTTTGTCCCTTCCTTGCAAAGTACTCAATTATTTCTACTTCAGCTTTCAACTACAACCAATCTCTTAATCTCTCTTGATGCTAACAGCCAAAGTCACATGAATGAACATTTTCCAGACATCCTTGTTAAGCACTGCTCATTCCCATAGATATAAACTTGCAGTGCCTTAAGTAAAACTTTGTCTCTCCTGCACTAGTTCAGTTTAAAAAAATAAATCATATATGCCATTTGCACGCAAATCAATCAAACCAACCAAACTAACCTGAGACAGCAGTGCTAACAAACAGATCCAGTTCTTTTCCACAACCACTGCTCTCATTCTTATCCTAAAACCACTCCTGTCCTGTTGGGGCAGAAGTATTTGTGTGGCCCCGAAGAGGAAACATCTCCAAGTGAAACCTAAAGATTTTTATTCCATAGAGTGTATTTTCAGCCTGATCAATTTCCTAACCCAACTACTAAATGCTTGAGGCCATACAACAGGAAGACCAGTGCAAAAAAAAGCAACATGACACAGAATCATAGAATAGTTAGGGTTGGACATGTTTAAAGTCTGTGAGTATGGGGGCTTGAAGTAGCACCAGTTTAAAATGTTTGCCAGATCACAACCTCAGAAGCTGTATTTGCTTATAGTATGATGCAGATTTTTTAATTACTTCAACAAACTAAGACGCTCACTCATCTAGTAGGTTAAGTCTGGCTTACTACTTGTATCACTCTGTCCTTCATACACAGACTTGCCTCACCAAAACCAAAGCAACTTATTATTTATGAAAGGCCAAGGCTAGAAGATACATCATTAGACTAAATCAGAAGCAAGCACTGCATTTTCACAAAATGCTAATTGAAAAAAACCCAAACATATTTCCCATTTATTTAGGCACTCCAGAAAGTGGTACGCAGACTGTGAACATTGTGTTACAACTGCTATCACAAGGACATTGAACAAAGGCAATTGCACAATGCAGAATCTCAAGAACTAGCAGACACCATGCCAAAGTCAGAACCGGGAACAATATTGTAGCACGCTTTGCTCTGCTTAACAGAAGCTTAACAAGTCTGAGCTCCTGTGCCGCTTCAGGTACTGGTGCATAACATCGTATTGTCAGCCTGCTTTGACTTTGATGTGTCTAAAACATTTGTATAAAATATTACTGGAAGAATACTTGTCATTATATTTGTCTTGCAGAACACAGAAGTAAGTAGTGAGACATCATTAGGCCATTATGGTTCATTGCTGTTTCAAAGCCATTTCATAGATATCTATTCTACAGCAAAGTATAACAATCAGAAGCTCAAGAACATTTTACTTACCAGACAAGCAAGTCGGTCAAGCAAGGAACCATTGGGCATGTATTCGTACACCAGACATGGCTGAGCACCATCACTTGAGAAACCAAGTAATTCTACCAGGTTTTCATGCTGACACCTACAGCAAAAAAATTCTATTTGTATATGCTCTGAAAGACTCCCAACATTTAAGGAAAACAGAAAGCAGAGGGACCTCAATCCCCAGTTACTTGTTCCAGCAGTACTGCACATAGCTAGGTTTCTGCAGTGGTGTCATTTAAAATGAAAATGAATACAGCCATGCTGCATATGAAACATTCTCACTTAACATGAAAATCGTTAAGATATGCTAGAAAGACAAAAATAAGGGATCACACTAGCCAATGTGTTATGTGCCAATCCAGATTCCAACAAAAGGCTATAATGACATCGCGTAAGACTGTACTCACTTTGCCATCAAATTTATTTCTTGGTCAAACTGCTGTTTCAAGTCCTGAACACTAATGTCAACCATCTACAAAAGGAAGTATTTGATGTTAATATTGCTGGCCACATTAAAATATGCAGTTGTCCATTAAAAAGAACACAGAATTATAAGCCCTTCTTTTGATTAGTTACATGTAACAACTACTTAACTGTTTACAGTATTTTTTTACTCAACTCAAAGTATCAGCACATGATTTTTAATTCCTTGGAATACAGTATTACCGGACAAATGGATTCCATTTCAGCACAGTCACAAACTTACCCATTTCACTGCAGTTACCCACTAATAGCACTTACTCATTACATGATTAAACATTCACACAAACCACTAGTTACAAAGACTAAAATTCTGTGGCAATAATTATTTAGCTTGTGAATTGCTCATCTGATTCTGAAGGTAAACCTCCCTAGAACTCCTGTCCTTCTGCCACTTCCTGTGTGCACAGGAGGAAGGGAAGGGAACAGATCGAGAGTGCTCTGCTCTTCCAGACAGCTTGACTGAACCACTGAAAGGAGAGCTACAGAAAAGGCAAGACTTCATGTCTGGTGACTGTACTGACTTACACCACTCATGGGACTACAAGATAAGATTCTCAACTCAACTAATGTTTAACTTGGTGATGCTTTTTGAAGTATATCATTCAACACTTTCCACAGATAAACAAGTCTATGCTATAAAATACAAAAGTACATAAAGGAAAAATGCCTAAGACAACTCACAGCAATGAGCTTCTTGACAGCCACATTTCTGCCGTTGATGTAGCCTTTGAACACAATGCCAAAGCCGCCTTCTCCCAGTTTATTACCTCCAGCTGATTCTGGTCGTGCATCAAAATTATTTGTAACACTTTCCAAGTCATGAAACGAAAAATTATGGAAGCCTGAAAGATACATTTACCACTTAGCACAGAGTTACATTTTTCACTTACAGAACAAAAACACTGAATAGATTTTCTGCTTCAGTTCTACTAAACTACAAACTTGCTACCACATAAATCCTAACATAATGTAGCCCTACTTCCATCTTTGTGATGAAGATAACCAGAAAAACAAATTAACTTCGAGACCATCTTAAGAACCTGAACATATACAAGTCCATGGACCTGATGAAATCCATCTGTGGGTCCTGAAGGAGCTGCAAATGAAGTTGCTAAGCCACTGTCCATCATATTTGAA
>JAOEHY010005382.1:0-14299 GCA_025447955.1 Psilopsiagon aurifrons | reverse complement strand
CAGCCCCGCTCTCTCAGCCTGGCTCCAGAGCAGAGCTGCTCCAGCCCTCGCAGCAGCTCCATGGCCTCCTCTGGACTTAACAAATCAATGGGAGCTGCTGGTGTTTCGAGGTGTGTGGTTGGTCCCTGCAGCACTCAGCACCAGCACTTCTTTGGCCGAGACCCGTCCTGCAGGTCACAGGGTTTTTGATATTAAGTTGGTTTTGGTTTGTGACCCATTAGAAGAATGGGGTTTTTAATACGTTGGGCAGTGTTAGGTGATTTTTTAAGGCGGTTTTACATAGCACTTCTTTCTAGGTCTCTTCTTGGATTGTCTTTTGGTTTAAAAAAGGATTGTTTATAACTTTGGTTAAACCCCCACAGTTTTGGTAAAGCCATGTATTTATGAATTATTTTGTATACGCGGCTTTGGTAACCTGGAAAACAGCTTCTGCAGACACCAGGACTTGTTTCTGGAAGACACTTGCTAAACACTTAACTGCTGTTGGGCAAAGCTGCACCTGTGGGAGTGCTTAACATTGAAATCCTTACATGGGATGTGGATTTCTGGAGCAGTGCTGCAGAAGGCTCATGTGCTGCTATGAGGCTGCTGCTGCCTGCTCCGAAATCCCACCTCACCTGCAAATTCCTTCTGGTTTTGCCACATTTGCTTGTCATTCGGCTGTGCTGAGGCGGCGGCGGTCAGGATGTCCATTCTGTCCAAAGCTCTGATGGGTTTGGGGGTTATTTTTTGAATCTACTGGTTAGATTTGTTGGGCCAAATGGGAAGATATTTTTTAAAGCTTATTTTGTCTGTAACCAGGCACCCTTCAGTGCCAGGCTCTGGATGGTATTGCATACACTGGGAGAGCAAGCAGAGTTCCTACCACACTATTTTCTATGCTATTGGTCAACTAAAATTGTTTTCTACATAGAATCTATTTACGAAATGACCATTTTAGTGATTAAAAGGGTGACCTTTTGATTTGAATGTATGGCAGGCTTTGTATGTCAGTCAGTAACGAGAGCAAAAAGAAGTTTATGTGCCTATGTATTTTTGTACTGGCTTCAAATAAACCAATGTCCTTCCTTCCTCCTACCCTGCTCCTCCTGCCTTCTGCCAGGAGCTGGCCTGTGCTTCCCTGGAGCAGCAAGGAGAGGCTGGAGATGGTGACAATAACAGGGACACAGCAGGTTTGTTGTCCCTTGTGTGTATGGGTGGTGGCGGGGGGGGGTGTGAGGGAGGTCTCTTGTGATTTCAGCTTTGACTCAGAAGTTAAAACTACCTAAGTAACAACCCACAAAGAACTAAGTCACAACCCCCAGCTCACCCATTGCTGCCTCTCCTTGATGTCAGCACCAGCCTTCCTCTCTTCTCTGCCTTCCTTTATGTGATGCTGCCTTTACATTAAAGCCCCCAGGTCTTTGGGCTGCCTCTTCAGCTGCTCAGCTACCACCACTCCTGGGCTGCTGCAGCCCTGGGCCAGTGTTGGGGAAGACGGATTCAGGAGCAACCTTGAAAGAAAGAAACAGTGCAAACTTTAACCAGAAAAGGGTACTTCGTTTCTGTGGTTTTCACCACAGCTGCTACAGTGGAGTGGGTTCTTCACCTCCTCCCCAATCCTCCATCCCATGCTTGGAGCAAAAAACCCTCAGGAATTCTTTCTGCAGACACGTTATGTTTCAAAAATAGTTTAATAAGCTTTTTCAGAATTGCAGACAGAGGGAAGGGGATAAGAGAAGGGAATTACTGACAGTGCAAAGTGACTGTGGAAAGTGTATAAAACTAACTCGTAAGTTTTGTGTGTGTGGTTGGTTGGTTTGATACTGTCCCACTTAATCCTCTAGGAAGCCCAGCAATGAGTCTGACTCTGTTGAACTGGGCTCTCCATGCAGGCTGCAGGCTTAAAGCACTTCATCATGACAGCACTTCAAAAACACACCCAACGCGTGATGTGAGGCTTCAGTGCAGTTTGGAAACAAGGCTGCGAGCTCCAAGCTCCACTGAAGGCTTTGCAAATGAAATCAGAGTTACTTTAGACTTTTAAATAGCTTTAGTAGTGCAATGACTTCTCACGTTATAGTGGCTGCGGGTTGAAGGACATGAGCAAAGTCTTGTATAAAACACCAGCATAAACAAAACTTAAATCAATTAAATACTCTTAAAAGTCTACCAGAACATTACAGAGCTGCTGATTATGGAATGTCAGGTGTCTCCTATGCAGCACCAAAAGGAAGGTAAGATAAAGCAAAGCAAGAGTCCTGAAACTGTACACAGTGCTGTATTTCACACACAAGCCTGAAACAATTGACTGAGAAACTTTCCTATAAGGTTGTGGAAGCAAACAAAACTGTATCAGAATAAAACTGCAAATAGCACTCTAGTTTGCAAAAGAAACACTGCACCACCGTCAGTCTGAAACGGTCTCAAGCCCGTCTTTGATCCGAGGCTGTGATGCTCTAACCAGATCGGGACGTTAACAGCAACCTCTTACTAAAGCAATCACTTCATTACTTGATTAACGCAGGCTGTAGTTAGCAAACCTCTCTGCTGTGCCTCTCCATGTGAACTGCTGGCTAATTCTAGGCAGATGTCACCTTCCACACGTCAGCTGGACCAGTCAGAATGGGTCATTCACAGCACTTCTGGGAGCAGCAGGTTAACAGCTCCTGTAACCCACTGTGGTGACAGAACCAGGCTGGATCCAGAGGATTTGGCTCATTAATGACCATGAAGTCCAAGTTCACGTAGTTGAAGAAGAAAACAAACCAAAGCTTTAGCCGCTGGGTTTCAGGGTGATAAATCAGTTT
This sequence comes from Psilopsiagon aurifrons, assembly GCA_025447955.1. Lineage (NCBI taxonomy): Eukaryota > Metazoa > Chordata > Aves > Psittaciformes > Psittacidae > Psilopsiagon > Psilopsiagon aurifrons. The sequence goes on along the minus strand of JAOEHY010005382.1, from coordinate 11,510 downwards.
CAAACCACAGGACCGTACATTTAAACCTGGAATCATAAAGACTCATAAAGTGAAAATAACCCACTAAAAATGGCCAGCATGCCTGTAAGCCACAGGAGGAGGAGGACACAAGATGAGAAATTATACAAATGAACAATTTTCCTATTTTTTTAAATATAGTAGATATGGCTTTAAAAATAACAATACACCAAAACACTGGTATTAAAAACTTTCCCTGTATCATGGATGTGAACCCTACCTGAAATACTCTCACACTCTGCTAGTGGGATGGTGAGCATCACGCCCTCCACATGCGCTATAAAGAATTCTCCTTTCTCCCGCTTTAAGCGTAAAATCCACACCTACTCTCACTTGTTACATGTGAAGCTCTATGCACTGAGTGTATCTTCGTGCCAAATACGTGCGTGTGATGTTCCTGCTCCCACTGAAACACCCATCCAGACAAGGCCCGCTGGTTGTCAGACATTCCAGCCCAGGTTCCTGGCCGCATGTCCGTTTCCAAGCTGTACAGCCAGAATCCCTTCCCACTTCCCTACCTTTCCACTGCTTGGTGAAATGTGGAAGATGATGGATGATAGCCTGCAAATAAAGCAGAGGATGAGCCAACGCCTGATCCTGGTGAAGCATTTGCCTGAGGTGAAATTTAGCTGAGTTCAAAAAGAGACCACGGCTAAGGGAAGTGAGGGACTTTGTGCAACGCAAGCATCATGCTTTAACACATCCTTAGCATTACTATTTGCCACAAGAAGTAAGAAAAATCATAGTTTTCAAAACCAAATAACTTGTAACCATTCTTGATGTCAAGTGTTGAATGTTCTCTGAGCAGAAAATAACATGATGGTGGCCAAAAAGCATCTTTTAAGTCGTTTGGTTTGGTTTGGGGGTATTTTTTGCCTTTGTTTTTTTCCTAGAAAAGACTTCAGCAAAACAAAAGGAAGCTGACATTAGACTCAGGATATCAATTCTCTCATAAAAGTTTACCAACTGTACAAGTTAAGAAAATTATACAAGCTTTTGTTTTAAGAAAGGACAGCTCAATCAAGACATAAGTACTGTAAAAATCTTTCAAAGGCTACAAAGGAATCTGGAAAAATACAGAACGTATTTCTTTAGCCCAGATAAAGAATATGGAAAGACATCATTGATGTCAACAATTTTACATAGACAAACCTGACCTGGTTTATTTATTTGCCTTTTAAAACTTCTATATATAAAAATAGTTGTGCTCATAACTTTCAGGATTCATAAGGGCTCCTTAACAATGGGATGGGGCTTTCCTCTCGCTCTCGGTGCCTGCTCTGATGCGTGTCTTCTACTCCGTTTTAACCTCCCGCAAGGTTTGAAGCAGCCCCTTGCTTCAACTAGAATGCTTTGTTCACTTGTACAATGCTTACACGGTGTATTACACACAGAAGTTTCTTTAAATGGATGAGGCTGGGAGTATTTTTGTACAAACTCACTGATTTGTTTCGCTAATGTTTTGAAGAGCCTTACTGCTGCTCCCAGAACTGCAGTTGCCAGCTCTGAGAAACAGAACAGTCTCCTACTGCTCTCCAGCAATGAATAAATCCCCAAATCATCAGACCATATGAGCCAACCAGAAGGTATTAGGAAAAAGAATCTCAGCAGATAGCTTTAGGGAACTGGATTTTGCAAGGTAACCCATCAACCCTGAAAATTTTAGACACCCCAAATTTACTCCTTGGAATAAAACGAGCTCCTAGTACTCAGTCATCCAAAGTTTCTAGCTCTTCAAGCTTCCCGTGTGAATTTGATTCTTGGAAGAAGTCTGAGGAACCCGGGCTCTCTTTGCCGTTGCTGTTAATTCTTCTTCTTTTTAGAGGTCTGTCATTTTTTTCTTCAAAATCATTCTCGTTTCTTGAAGCTGAATGAGCAAGTTTTGGGTCGATGGAAAGGTTCTCAGTCTCATACCCATTCGTATCCAGATCCGTGTGAGGTGTTTTCTTCCCGCTGGTAGGTCCATTTACATGCACTCCTTCAGGTTTTGCTTCATCTTTGTTTGGTACCTCACCTGGGCCATTAGCAGACACCCCTGTGTTCCAGAGACACAGTGTAAGACACAATAGAAGCATCACCAGTAACAGTACAACCTGAGGCAGGTCAACAAAGCAGAAGTGTAACTAGCTCCATTCAACTAAAAAGACAATACTGTTCTCCATGCCCTTGCTGTGTGATGGACAAGTGATTCACTTGCATACAAGTGCCAAACTTATCACATCAATGAAAGCAACACAGAAAAGAAAATGCCCTGGAATCCCCTAACTATACAAGCTGCAGGTGTTCTGTCCTCACCTGGGCAGTTTCCATAGCTTCCCCTTGACTTTCACAACCTGAGTCACCCCCAAGCTCCTCCCTCCTCTTGCTACCGCTCCTACCAGCTCCTTTGGAACGGCTGTCCCTTGCTTTTGAGGTTTTCTTCCCACATGAGTTACCCTGTCCTGACCCTTTTCCCATTCCTAACTGGCTATCAATGCCCCACGCCTGGTAAGAACTGCCAATGGCGCTCCCAAGACACAACGGAGCAGCACTAATGCTACACAATAGCCCAGTTCCCATCTTCATCCCTGTGCTAGCCAAAGGCTAACATGTAGCTGTTTTAGAAACTTTCTGAACTTACAGGTTCTAGCGCCTGGGAAAACACTCAAACTGAACTAGGTTTGTTTCTCCCACTTGGCTTGTCATCTGTGAGGATCTGGCAACTGTTTCGGAGGGACAGGGCAGGCACTCACCATTCTGATTGCTGCTGCTGGTTGTGCTGTCTTCCCGTTCAGACTGGCTGGTGCTGCTGTTGGAAGTTGTAGGAGGAGGGGATGGAGCTCTGCTGGATGCAGCACTTTCACTTTCATCCAGGAGACGGTCCATATAATCCCTACCCAACAGAAACAGCACATTCAGCTTTGCCTTTGCAGTGTAAAGTATTGGTGTTATTTGCACATAAATATTCCTTGCACATACTGCAAGTGCGACCAGTTCCTATTTTAGAGCTGTTGAAATGCACAGGCTTATCTTGCAAAGTTGACAACTTCAATATCTCCTGGGTTAACTTCCCCAGCTATGGTTTGTCCACAGTAACCATGTGTTCACTGGCCAGCCTCACAGACGGCTTCTATAAATTCAGCCTGTGCTTATGCTAAGTCCCATAAGATCATACCCAACAGGAACTTCAGTCTGTGTGACGCTGTGGACTCTGTTTTCAAGGAGATGCTCTCAGGCAGGTTTGTACTAAGTTCTTGCAATCTGCTGCAGCAGCAATAACATACCATTAAGGTACTCAGCAATAACATACCATTAAAGTAAGTAAGTTTTGTGCACATACAGCCTCAAGAAGGCCAAAGTTAAAAGGAAATGAAAAGCTTCAGAGTGAAAGATGATTTCCGTATCTGAAATCTATCACAGTCCTACAATTTAGGTCACTAATAGTAAATCTCTTATGAAAGATTTAAACAAACAAAGCTGGCTGGTAAAGCCCCTATAGTAGCCTGGATTAGCTCCAGGAACAGCACAGCCGCACACATAGTTATTCTGGAGCTGATATTGCACCCGATTCATCTATCTGCAAAATCAGTCGAGAATAGACATGTCCAATCCTTAATGGCACTTCTGATCACCATACGCAGGTAACTGCAAAACGATCAGAGAATGTTTGAAGTGATTAACAACCAAAAATGTCCATTTGGGAAAGAATGGGAAAAAAATGAGATAGAAGAAAAAGGGAGGGAGACAGTCCCTGACAACCAGTTAAGAAATCAGCAGCTTCTCTGTAACAGTCTGCTGTACAAAGCCACAGATGGCAACCCTTCATGTCACACGACAAGTTCACTTCAGTGGTCCAACACAGAGTTCAAAATGTTTAAAGAAACACTGATATTACACAGAAGGATCAACAGAAGCCAGGAACAAACAAGGAATAAAAATAATAGTAGAAGGACTTGGAGAAAGGCAGCGGAAGGAGTGGGATAGTAAAATCATTGCATTGGAATGGAGGGCAGAAGAATATGTTGGCTCACTTGCTCGGATTTGAGAGAACACTCAGTCACACACATCCCCTCTCTGCCTATCTGAGATGTGAATGGGGAAACGAGCTCTGTACACCCAAAAAAGCCCCTATCTAGGGCACTGTGTTGGCCAATTCTTGCCAAACAATACATTCCAAGAGTATAGACCAGCACAAATCCCCCCTGAAACTTGTGACTAATGCCTCTGTATAACACGTCTTTGAAGTAAACCAAGCATTTAAAAATAAACCCACATATGTGCAGAAAAGTTACACGTGTGAAACACTGCAGCAGCAAAGAAGCTAAATTAAATAGCTGCTCAAAGCAAATCGCTGGCCTTCCTCCAAATAAATCTACTTTAGAAGTCAGATTATACTTTTCTTACACCTGAGTGGTTTCCTGCTGCAAACTGGGACTATGGAATCCCCCTGTTGTGATGCCATTTCAGATTAGAGCAGTATAAAATGAAAGATTTAGATGCAACATGTAAAAGCACATAGAAATAATGCACATCTTACGTTACACCAGGGTGAAGATTGTATTTCTTCTTTCCAAATCGCGTCTGCTGCGCAAAGAAATCATAACGCTCTGATTTCTTCCACATGTAATAAAATGCTACACACTCACCAACTGATCGTGTTCGTACCTAGGAAATAGGTGCCATGCAAGTTGGGGTGAATTTCAAGATCTTTTCTTTTGCCAAAAAGCTACCATTTAAATCAAAAGGTGTGAAATTCAAAGTCAATGCTTCTCGAGACAACAGAGGAGATAGGGGAAACTATTGACTCAAAATTCCAGAGACCCAGAAATGGAGATGTAAAGTTCAATAGTGTTTTGGAGAATAATGAAGATATCCTGAGGTACTGCAAGCAACAGGAGCAATATCTAAGTCTCTTTCAGCAGTCCACTCAAGATCCAGGTTAAAGACTCTAGGGATGATGTATGCACAGCAGAATTTTTGCACTTCCCTGAACTTGGGGTCCACAGCCACAGTTACAAAGGATTCTGGACTTTGAGAAATCAATTTGGACATATACACAGGAAAAACAGAAGAAGTGAGGAGAAGATTCTATTTATTATTACACTGCTTTAAATAAAATGTGAGAACTACGCTTAAAATCAGCTTTACCTTATTTGCCTGAATCACATGAAAATCCTTGCCATAGACTTTAAGCCCTTGTTCAAAGTTCCTGCATTCTTCTTCTGTCCAAACAGATAATTCTTCTATAGGAAGAAAATGCAATAAATAAACCACTTAACCAAAAAGCATACGGTCAATAGAAGAAAATCTAAGTGACAGTTTCTTACACCATCTGCTGACTCAATGAGATCCACCTCCAGAAACTTCACTTACTGGTACCAAAATGAAACTCTCCCTTCTAGTGAGTAGGTGGGCAATTTGGCTGCCTTCAGTAGCTTGTCAGCAGGGACTGCTCTAAACTTCAGCCCTGCCACATGGGGAAAATAATGAGGCAGCAGAAAAGAGCAGGGGGTTGAAACCTGCACTCATCATTCCGCCCCTACAACTGCAGGAAGCAGGTATCCTTCAAGCCAGGACACAGTACAGAGCAGTTCATGTTATGGACTCAGACTGGTTGCTGGTAGCTGGAAGAAGCAGGGGAAAAGGAATGAGGAATGAGATGTTCTTTACTGCTGGCAAGAGCCAGCAATGACAGGCTGTTAAATCCAGGCAGGTAGAATAAGAAACTGTGTTGCTCACACTATTGGATGGGAAAACTTGGTCCCACTGAAGCCAGAATAAACCCCTAATAACTTTCAGCTACACTTCTAAGAACTTAATATAATTTGGCCTTATTGATTGTTACGGTCAAGAATAAGTAAGGTTTAAAACAGCGGGAGAGCAAACAAATCTTCTCTATTTGATCATTCTTGTCTTGTGATTCGCACAGGTTTGAAAGCAGAACCAACAGATCAATGTGCAAGGAAAATAACTTGGTTACTTAGTTTCCTGTTCCTTTGAGTGTAAGGATCAATACCAAACCAAGAAATGCTGAAGGCTCCCAAAGCATCTTTAAGACCAGGGTCCTTTTATTGTTACACTTTGTTAGACAAAAGGTTGAGATGCTCATTCTTCTTTATTTAGAATTGTGCATTATCTCATTATATATTTCATGGTTGTTCCATTAACTCTGACAACTGAAAAGGTCTAGAAGAACAAAGAAGAATGTGCCCAAGAAATGCACAACTCAGTTCCTAAGACGTCATTTTAAATTTCAGCCTGTTATTAAAGTCACAGATATAAACCCAAGCTCTATTGGCAGGAAGTGAATTTACAAACCTGCCTTGAGCAGGTACCTGCTCGTACTACATCTGCTGATTTCATTTTCCCAGATGCACTGAAGATGGCATTTAAATGGGCACTGGTATATATGGCTTACAAGCAGTCAAGCTCTAATAAAACTTCCCAGCCTGCTGACAGCAACACCTATGCAACAAATAAAACCAGAGTCCAACAATATAAGCTTAACTTTCAGTGTACACCTACCTCTGGCTGCTTTGACGTTAAATCTCAGCCTTCGTAATGATTCTTCAGCATCAAAATTGCACTTAACCAGTTCATACAATGCCTGGAAAGACGAAAAAACATTCCAGATACCACTCCATTTACACTGTACCACAGAAGCATACCTGGTAAATCACTAATACTTATTGAGATTAAGAACAAACTCTTTGAATGAATGAAATATAATTTAAAACAGCATAAAGATATATTTTACCTGTTTCAATTCCCAAATCTCTCATTACTCAACCAAGAATATATCCAGGCAAAGGATTTTAACATTTTTATCCACTGCATACATTTGGAAAATTGATGGTTTCTTTGTATGAAGAAAACAATAAGTATGCATTCACATGGCTTTAAAAAGATTTATAACAGAAAGAAGCCCTCCATACACAATTATTTATAGCTAAAATAATGCACTGATGCATAAAGCAACATTAAGCCAAAGTTAACAGTTTGATATTTACGGAGAGGTAAAAAACCCACCACATTTCTATTCCACAAGGAATAATAAAGCTGTTTCAGACACAATTTTAGTTCTTGGGAACAAAGTAAAAAAAAGAAAAGGGATAATTCATTCTGTGATATTTAACTACAAATCTTCATTATTCTTATATACCTGCTCATTGTCTTTAATATGCGATCCTTCAGGAATTGCATCCAGGCCTTTCTCATCACCCGTACGCCTCGATGCTTCATTTAGGAACTCGATCACTTTATCTTCTGGTAAGAAGTCAGGATTCCAGAGCAGCTGGTCATCATTTTCATACACTGAATTAACCACAGGAGAAACACAAGCAAGTTAAAACAAAATGGAAGTTTATTCTCTTATAATGTTAGTGATTATGAAACCTTGGAAGAGCATTAGAGCACCAACATTAATCCAGAACACACATAAGGACAGGCAAAAGGAATGCTGTGATCCAAATGACTAGGATACCATTACTTCAAACTGTCTTCAAACCTCTGGCATAATCCATGCTCTGGATTCTAGGACCCATTTATGATACTCCAGCTCCACCTTCCCTGTCCTCCTCTTGCAACCAGGAGGTAGCAGCACTAACTGACACAGTCCTGAATGATCCATCCATCCATCCATCCATTCATCCATCATGCCTTTTCTCTAGGCAGCACAGTTTTGCTGCTGCCAGCCAGAAGGCATGGAAAACTGTTTCAGAAACTACTCATATCTGTTTTCTGGCAAGACAATTGGGATCAGTCACATCAAACCAAAAAGCACGACACTAAAAATGATGCTAAAGAGTGCCAGGTGCCTGGACCACTAAACGTCAAAGTCTCAGCTGACACAGCTGGCAAAGCCAGCAACAAGGTCCACTGCTTCTCCAGGGAAAATGACTCCATCCAGATTCCAGACATTCTGAAGTCAAGCAGCTCCTGAAAGGAAACTTTGCTAAGAACTTCCTACTACTTTCAAAAGATACTTTCTAAAACAGAATCAGATCACTGAGTTTCAATACTACCAAATCTCTGCCATTCTTTCAGAGGTTCTGCATAAGCTTTCAGACCAGGGAAGCCACAACAAACAGAAATTAACTGGAGAAACAAGGCCAAACGGTAGATCCTTTCAATTCCCTCCATTTTTAGTTTTGAAGAGCCTAAAGCTTTGCAGGATTAAAATATAAGTACAGCTAAATCGAAGCAAATTCAGGCTATTAAAACAACTAGAATCAGGAACCTTGCTTGTGGCCCAGGCTTCAGTGAAAGATAACATTCTAAATCCATCAAGAAAGTAACTTTCACATGGATTCTATCAGCTTGATAAGCACCTCTGACAAAAGGAAGGCGGGGAAAGCATGGAGAAGCACGGTCACTACGGAAAGGGAAGACACAGTAGCATTCTGTGCAGGTGGAAAGGTCAGAGTAGTGGATAGATACATCTCTGCTTGAAAAGAAGTATTTTTAACAGGAAAACAGGCTACAAATAAAAACCCAAAGCTGGTAAGGAGAATTATGAAGTGTCTTGCAAAGAAAGTTTCATTTCATGAACAACCCACTCTTCGGCACCAGCTCCCAACAACTTTCTGGGAGCTGTTTGCTTCGAAGGCATCAGTCCTAGCCTGACGTTTGGTTGCTCATTCAAGAAAAAGATTCCAGGTATCTCAGGATTCAAACTCCAGTAGAAACAACAACTCTTTTCAGGAGGTAACCGCTAATCAGTTCTAAGTCTCCCTTAATGATGAAGCTACCTGCATGGTGATGCTCATGAATGACAGCGGTTGGAAAGTCTCAGAGCAACTTTGAGACTTGCAGTTTTCAGAGCTATCCTTTGATTTTAAAGCCCAAGCCTTCTGAAAACTTGCATTTTAATTCCACAGATTTACCATAACCTGAATTTGTTTAGTAGCAGCTAATTTGGTCTCCAGACATACTTCTCAGAGAGCCAGTCCACTGTAATTAGCCCGGTGCAGATCCTATGGTCGTGCTTTCCTCACAGCAGCGTGCCAGAACACATTGAGAAAAGCAGTGTGGTTATTCCTCAGAATTCCAGAATTTTTGTGCTGTTGCTTACAGGACTGGATATGAAAGGACTAACCACCTTGGGAATTTTACAGTCTGAATTTCCCCTTCATTAGAGAACAACGAAGATGATGGGATATGCACATGAAAGACAGTCTCAGACACTGATTTTCCAACTTTTTAAGCTCCATCATTAATGTTCCGGTTGGAGTCCTCTCAAAGATTACATCCAAAGCACAGCAGAAAGGAAAGAAGTGTCAGAAGATTTAAATATATATATATGTGGTATATAAAACCGGAAGAGCCCTAGTGTGATTAGTGAGTGTATCACTTTTTCCCTCAGTGGTTCTGCCCATGACGTAGGTTCTTTGTTCTGCAAAGAGCAGTGTGCAAGCCCATGAAAACCTGTTTTATACAGGTTACTGCAATGCCCAAAGCAGCTATATCCTTTTAATTGTCAGAAGCCAGAAGCCATTTAGAGCTGAGTAAGTACCAGGAAAAGCAGATGACCAGTAAAGTGTAATTTACTGCATTTAGGCAACCAACATAGTTTGAGCTCTGTTTTCAGACAAAAGCAGGAAAGCTTGTAAAGAGCAACTTCTTCACAGCTAAAAAGCTGTTGCTTACTAATCTGTACATTCAACAGAAGCTCCTGACTTCTTGCATAGCTTTAAATTCCGTTCTCTGCAATCTCTCTGGCTCTCCAGAGCTGACAGAACCCTGCTCTAAATCAACAGCAAGACTGATGCTCTTCCTACCCTGTTTTTAGCTACATCAGTCTATAGCGTAGCTACTGCAACCTGGCACCTGGAGCAAGACACCTGCTGCTACCTGAGTATATACTCACATACTAGGAAGGCACTGAGTTTTCTGCTGCTTAAGGAACTAACTTCTATAAACCTACAAAAGAGGCAGTCTCAAACTGACCGAGTGTAAAGAAATTCTTCCTAATGGCCTGAATAAGGAGGAAAATTTGCTTCTTTTATGCTCACAGCTGGGTTTAAACTAGGTCTGCCCTTCCTGACTTGATTATATGGACAGCATACAGTCAAACACTCTCGTTGTGAGGGGGGAAATGCTGTTGGGAAAAAACCCAAAAGCAGAACAAAAGGTTCTTTAATACTGATTGAAGAGTTATCAAGTGTGAAGATCAAAGCTGCTGGTACCGTTTTGCCTCTTTTAATGTGTTATTCCAATTCCAGCAATGCAACTCCTTTACTATCTATTTTGTTTTCCATGAACTAGGTGGTTAACTATAAGCTATATAAGAAAGCTTGTGTACATTACCAGATTAGAATACAAGGGTTCAATAGGCAACAGGCCAACAATATCATCTTTTCTTTCCCCATCCATGACTCAAGCTTTGATGGTGAAATACAGCATGAACTACAGCTTGAGATGACGGCTCTATTTTCCACCTGAACAAGCCCTTTTATTTTGCAAGACACATAACATCAATCAAATCTTTTATTTGTCCCCATTAGGAAATGATCTTAAACAATGGTAATAGTGCTAAGTCTCACCCTTCTCATTCTCTTTGTATTTGCACGTGCCAGCTGGAATTTCAGCTTGAAACATCGAGCCCACCATGATTTCCTGTTTGGAAACAACAGAAACAAGCAGTTAAGCACCATAGCTGTGACACTTTGTTAGCAAACAAGAGAATCATCACATTCTATTCTATGATTCTATGATCTTTTTTTACCCCTTCAAACTTCCATGGTTGAAAATCTAAAACCACAGTTAACAGGCACCATGTGGAAATGGATTTTTTGACTTTATGGGGAGGTCTCTATCACTTCTTTCTGTCAAAACTCCGGTATTTATGGAGAGGATTTGGGTGATCTATAGAGCTCAGTTACTAGGTAACCGATCAAATTATTATTCATGAAATACAGACATTTTTGCACAGCCCATAGTATTACCTTCTTCCAATCTTCTGAGGGAATATAATCTTCATCTTCTTCGGATTCCTCTTCTATTTCACTGTCTACAAGAAATTATTCAACTGTTAACACAAACCAAGCTGTGACGGAGTCCGTACACACCAACAGCAGCCTCCCCTTGAGCGGGCTGAGTGAAGGGCCTGGAAGGTGCTCTTGGGAGCACCCCAGCAAGCGTGATGGGAGAACACATCCCAGCCCCTCATCCCACAGCCTCCAGCCACACGCAGCCCTGCTCAGCTTCACTGCCACCTCACCTAACACCATGCAAGTGCAATTGGCAGCTTTAGTGACAATGATGATGTTTCAGTATTGATAACTTTGAGGAACGACCCACAGTATGCTCACAATTAGAATGGATTAAGATACAAAATGGTTGCTGAAAAGTTAAGGCACAAATGAACCTATCAATAAATTTTACTACTAAACAACAGTAGTAAAACACAAAGGAGAACATGGAGCTGTTGGAGCGAGTCCAGAGGAGGCCATGGAGCTGCTGCAGGGCTGGAGCAGCTCTGCTCTGGAGCCAGGCTGAGAGAGCGGGGCTGG
>JAOEHY010005381.1:9427-25018 GCA_025447955.1 Psilopsiagon aurifrons | reverse complement strand
AAAAAAAAAAAAAAACAAACCAAAAAAAAACAAAAAAAAAAAAAAAAAACAAAAAAAAAAAAAACCCAAAGAAATTATACATTTATACAATTATAAAGTTTAGGTAAGATATGGGAAAAAAAATTAAGCTACTTCCCTTTCTCTTCCCTTCAGGACCAGCATCCATTTTACAGCATCACCTACACAACTTTTCTTATTCACTCATTTTATTTTTGCTGCACCATTATCGTCTAATTAGCCCAGCAGTGATGAGATGTTACAGAATTTAAAAAGTGCAGACTTGGTTTTTAAATGCCTATATTCATTTCATAAAACATACTCATACTGAGTTTATCTTGCCTTAGCATTGATGGTGCACCCAGATTTAACTGCTATCTGTCAGAGAATGTAACATTCAGGGTGGAAAAAATCCAATCTGGACTTCAGAATTATCACTGAAGGTGAACCTATTACAATTCCTTTCAATCTAGTCTTAAATATAATACTGCATTCATTGCATCTTTTACTATAAAGCTCATCTTCCAGTGAACTTCAATTTTTCAATATCCTCCTCGAATTTCAATTCCAAATTTGTCATAGGATTCCAGTTACAGCATGGTATGAATACTCTATGCTTTCTCAATTCATGTTTTGGCTTTTGCTTTAAGCTTCGCTGTATCTTTCATCCATGGCACTTCATTGATACCTCATGTTCATTTCATTGCCACCAAAACCTCCAAGCCAGTTTCAGAAACTTTTTCTGAGACAAAATTTGTAATCCCAAGCACATGAAACCTTTGTTCCTAGATGTGTGATTTCACATCTAGCCATTCTGAAACATAGAATTTAACATATTCTTTTTCTAAACTTCAGGTTTTAAAATGTATTCACTGAATAATTTACCAATCCTCCAATCTTTGCATTTTCTGTATTGTGTCAGTGATAGATATATGTTTTCTCACAAGTCACTTTAAAAAATTTCAGTAGTACCAATCCAAAAATGAGTCCTTCCCAGTCATGCAGACCAGAAGGAATTGGGATCTGTGCTCCTGACCACTGTCGGGAAGAATACACGGCCTAAATGGACTGCTGGACTGATCTAGTGTTCCCAGTCATTTGTTATATTATTCTACACCGTTTAATGATGAATGCTTATAACCATTCAGAAATATAAGTGCATTGTATATCCACTGAACACATACTGTATTTACTGTATATTGTTCTTGAGTAAGTGGTTGAATGGTATGAAGTGAAATACCTTGCCAAAATTTGCTCCATTTATTAATGTAACTCATCATAAAAGGGTATCACATCTGTTTTTCATAAAACTGTTCATTGGCATTAATTTGTTCACCTTTTTTTAATTCTTTATTGAGTTTTGTACCACTGTTCTAGTATTTTACTCAAGATCAATGTGAACCTGACAGACCTGTAAATATGCAAGTATTCCTATTTATATATACATATTTATATATCCTATTTTTTTATATATAACAGCATCACAACAGCTTTTTCTAAGCTTCTGGAACTTTCTAAGGAAAAATGACTTGTTTTAAAAACTGTGGGTGTTTCACATGTTCTCTTTTTTTTTTTTTTTTTTCTCCCTCATTTATTTTTTTTTTTAAGGAATTTTAATAATTTTGTATATCAAATGCACAAAGTATATTTCCAGTTTTCCAATTTTTCCCTTTTTGGCTTTCAGTTCTCCTCACCCCTTTCTTGCTCTTTTTCCCTTCCACTTTTACTGAAGTGTTTCCCTCTTTACCATAGAGAATGGGCTGGGTTGAAAATAAGCAGGAAATAGCAAAGCCTGTAATATGTACTGTGAAAAAAGAAAATCTCATCTGTATTTATTTTTCATTAAAAAGATTGTAAGGGTTCTGGTTTTAACTTCCTTTCATTAAAATCTGGCAAGTTAAAACATTAAACATTCACAGTGTGAATATATTTTTTTAGTTAAAAAATTGGCATTAAAATATCAAGTTTTTTTTAATACAGACTTAGAGAACTGGACTTTTCTCTGAAAACCATTTTTGTCTGCCTTGCACAAAAAAACAAACAAACAAAAAAAAAACCCCACACAAATAAAAATCAACAAAACAAGAAGCATAGCTAGTTGAATTGGTGAAGAGGAAAATTTAGCTCAGCAGTTTTAGAAAGCTTAGAAGGAATGCTCTTTTGTTCATCTAGTCCCAAATGTACTCTGGATAATATTTGTCTGGCAGAAGAGGATCAGACTAAAAAACGTCTCAGCAACCCTTGTCCCCACATTCTTGGATCTAACAAGTATGCAGACTGGATGAATGCTTGCATCAGGAACAGGAGGCATCCAACAAAGTGTTTTGAAAGTAGGAAACCACTTGCCCCCTTGTCTGTTTTAGGACAGAAGAACAGTCAGATTTCATAGAAGAGTCATAGAGGCCAATTTGTAATATTTATTCACTAATAAAGTGAGACAATTTACAAGGTTGAATGAGACTTTAACTGTTCTGGTAATATATTAGCTGGCAACAAGCTGTAATATAAAGTATATATGGGTACAGCCTGTCTCAAGAGCTGACAAATGCTTTGATTTTTATGCCATCTGTGTGCTGCTATCTTTAACTAGCTGAGGATTTTTTTTAATACATCTATATTTAGCATGTCAAGAAGAAGTAACAAAAAGTATAATGATTTTGTTTGCTTTTTCAAATGAACCTAGAATAAAAACCAAATCCTATCCGAGCAGAAGACCTTGGTCTGGGACATGCCTCAAGCTGAGTTTGCAATGAGTTTTGTGTGATCACCTGATATTCCTCAAAGGATAATGCTTATGAAACAATCCTAAGTTGTTTAAGAATTTCTTTCATAGGATGGATTCAGGTTCCTGAACTTATGTGCCTAAGTGACCTAGGCTTCTGTTGAAGGTTGACAGGTACAACAAAAGACCAATTGGAACTGTGCCTAGGAGTAACGATGGCTGGAGTCTAGGAACAGCTATGTTAGGTTGTATGCAACAACACTAAAATCAAACACTGTGCAAGTGAGGTGTGAGAAATGTCTGTGGTTGAAGGCTAGAAGGCTGCAGGGTTGAAAGAATCTCAGGCAGCGATACCCATGGGCCTGGTATCTTGAAAGAGTTGGGTGCAGATGGTTGGAAGGGTGAGGAAGCATGCACCCTGGTCATCAAAATATCTCTTTGTGGCTTAGTTATGAATACATAGAATCACAGAATCATAGAATAGTTAGGGTTGGAAATGACCTTAAGATCAACTAGTTCCAAGCCCCCTGCCATGGGCAGGGACACCTCCCACTAAACCATATCACCCAAAGCTCTGCTCAACCTAGCCTTGAACACTACCAGGGATGACTAGACACCTTGACTAAGATTGAAGAAGGTATTGTTTCATCAAATAAATGAAAAAACAGTGACATCCATCATTACCTTTCTTGGAGAAACAAACTAGTACTCACTTTCAATTAATTATTTTGTAGAAAATGAAAACAAAAATACTTAGATGTTTTTCTGACCCAGACATAACATAACCCAGACAGCTATTTTCTGGATAGGCAAAGCCTTTATATAACCAGGTGATGGTCTTTGTAGGGTTGAGAACACCTGAGTTCCTAGTTGCTTTGCAAACTTTCTGTTGGCTTTGGATAAACAATTTCATTTCTCTGTGCCTAGTTGGGTAAGCAGCGTTTGGTAAACGGCATTTGATAGAGGGAGGAGAAAGGCCCAATTAGGCTTTTAAAAGATACAGATTGAACCAAGATCTTTCTTGCATGTGCCCCTGTAATTCTAGTGAAGTCAATACATTAATTTACATTTACCAAGTGAATGACCTGACACTCGTGTCCATTTGGAGTTTTTTTATTTCCATTTTCTTCATTTATGTCCCTTAAATCTGCTTTTTGGTCACAGGCATTAGCAGGATGTACATGTATTTCTTCTTTGAATTAATGAAAACAAAGGCAAGTTTGTTTTAAACTCAGGAATAACATTAAACTGGAAATAAGAAACAGGGTTGAAGAGGAAAGATTTGTACTGTGAGCCACAGTCACTTTATCAGTGGTAAACATTTGTTTCCATTCTGTGGGTAACTTGAATGCTTGACAGCACATCTGATCATCTGAGTTAGTTTAGCCTTGAGTTAAGAGAAATCTGGGATTTTCTGGGGATTTCATTAGCAAATCCTTCTTGCAGACCATGGTTTCCACCAGTTTTCCTCTTATATTTATACCTGAAGGAATATCTCCTGAAAGACCTGCTTTCTTTCTCCTAAAGTTTTCTGCAACTTTTTCTATCTGTGGTATAAACTAAAGGAGCATTTTTCTGTCCTCAATAGAAAAGTAACATAAAATGCTAAAAGAATGGGGCTTTAACTCTTTATGCTCTTGGTTACTTAGAAGTTTTCTTAAGAGTATACTGGTGTAAGATATGATGGATCATTACAACAGCACCTGCACTATCTTTGTTGCCAGGACATATCCCATTGCAGATATTAGAGTACTCAGTTTTAGCTCTGCTGGTCTCACTGACTGATACTGGATCCTAAAGGACACTGGAGTCATGATGACAGTGAGAATAAGAATAAAGAATGTGACCATATGTTGCTTTTCTATGTTATAGGATCCAATCGTGAAACTTGGCATGGCTCACTTTGTGAACCAAGAATACCGGAGACAGATATATCATTGGGAGATAAGAATCTTGCATATCCAAACAAGACTGAAGTTTGCATCTCTGCTAGAACTGTTTTGATCTTATCTGCAAACTTATCCCTACTCTGCACTACAGAGCTGTCAGTTTTCAGTGTCATATCTCCAGAAAATCTGAAGTTTTGGATTTTAGGCCATCACAAAGTAGAATTTTGCCACTGCTGAGCTGAGTGACAGGTGACTTATTTGGTTCTTTCTACACAGCTTGTGCTTGTGACCTCCTGTAGCATATATAACTGCCTATCTTTTAAAATTACCTGCTTCTCCAATCTATTTTGTGTGCCTCTATTTAAAATAGGGTTAGATGAGCAGGAAATGCAATGTGTTATTTTGGAGAGACTTTCAGCATTTAGCTTGTAAGCAGAGCAGGCTTTTGAAACATCCCCTTCATAATGACAAACGAACCAGGAACCTGAACTGGAATCAATGAACTGACTTGTTCACCATATTAGCCACATGCAACAGAAAGGCATAAAAATGACTTCCTGATAAATCATTCATACCTTATAAATGCATTTGCATCGCTTTATGCTGATACATAAATGCATGAGCACTTAATTTAGTCTGATGTCACTCTTCAGTCCTCTGATCTTCCATGCTCCTACAGCTACTGTGAGACAGGGCAAATGCCATCGACCAGTGAAGAATGAATGGAACTTCCTATTTCTAGAGTGGTTATAATTACCATTTTGTGTGCCAATTAATATTAGATTAAAAACAAAACAAAACCAAACCAAAAAAGCCAAAACCAAAACAAAACAAGAAAAGCAAAACCAACACATCATCCAAAGGAACCTATTTATTATTTAAAAGCCACCCCAGGGTATCTTCTGACATGGATTGGTGCTATAGCAAAGCAGATGCATAAAAACAGCTGAAAGCAGACAAACTGTTAAGCAGCATTTAATCCTTTATGCATGTTTTATACACAAACAAATTGGAAGGTGTAGATCAATGCCCTCCAGCTGTTTTTCAAACCCCATACTGACTTCATTAAAGATTTAGGGAGGAAGTTTCCAAACATAGATATGATACTGTGAAAACCAGGATAGAATCTCTTTTTCTTTTTTTTTCCCTGAGAGGTTTTCTTAAAACCTCCACTGCCTCACTTGAGTAGCAATACATTGTAAAGTGCTCTTTTGCCACTGCAACCTGCACATTAAATCTTCTATGCAGTCATGTCTTTTAGTTCTGAGTCCTGCTAATTAGACAAAAGATATTACTTCCTGATAAATTGTCCTAAGAGAGAGACAATTTGGCCACATCAAGTTCACACGGGATTCATAAAATACCAGGCTCAAATCAATTCCTTGTAAACTTGGCCTATTTTCAGTGACGTAGTGCTCCTTGAACATTTATTCTAACAGCCACAGTGAGAATTCATTGATTTAATCAGGAGGAAGGGTTTTCATTTACTCCTCCTTGTCATTAGAGGTCATCACTAAAAGGGAAAAATTTGGTCTTAAGGCTGAGGTGGAGCAAAGCAGGATGAACCGAGGATGTTGGTGGCCTGCTCAGCATTTAGGAGATTAGCTTTGCAGGGATACTGCCTTTGCAGTTACATGTCTGTTCTTTCCCATAGGTCTTTCCTCTGCCTTGGGGTGCACTCCTCTCGCAGACTTGTGGTTAGTTTGGGTTTCAGAGCCAGAGCTGTCATGGACAGGTCTCTATTACAGCTACCAGAAGGTTTTTAGGAACAAATAGCTCTACCGTATCTTTGGCTGACTGATGTTGGCTTTACTAGCCGTATACTAATTGTTAAGTCCCCAAAGCTGAATTCTCTCCCATCTAATTGCACAAACATAAAAGGACAAACATGGTAACTTGCTGAGACCTCCAGCCAGGGTATATAGTCTTCTTTCCTAGATCCTTTGTACATTAGCATATGCCTCTTCCTTCACCACATTCCATTAACAGCTACTTGAGTCTTCTGGTTTTGCTTCCTAGATTAGTGTATGCTAAAGCACTATCCTGAAACCACTGTTAGGAAATAAAGAGATTTGAGCTCTCTGTGGTGTCATCCTTTCTTTCTGTTGTAGAGAGCAGCATCTCTGCCACACTTCAAACCTGTCATGAATTTCAGAGTCAGATCCTTTACCTGGCTACTGCCTGCAGTGAGATAAATGGTCAGATGGGTTTGTTTCTTGCTTTGGTATTTTTTTGATCCCATAAACACACTGAACAGAAAAATACCACTTTCACAACAAAAGATAAGATGGGATTTCCACTCTGTGTTCCTTGAATTTGGATTCCTGGGACCTGACTATTTAGAGGTGTTTTCAGTAGCACTACAAAGCCAGCGAGTTCTGCAGATGTTCAAAAGCTGTAAAAACCACAAACACACTCACAAGTACCAGAGACCTGCCAACTTAAAGCCCTCTGAGCAGCTGCTGTTAGATGCAGCTCTCATTTACCCTTTACTCCTACTAAGGTTATTACTATTTAGCATTAATATACAGCTGCTGTGTCACAGACCTGTGTGGTTCGGTTTTGGAGAGGGTGGGTCCTTTACACAGGAGGCTAGCAGAACACTGTGAAGTGAATAGAAGCATATAAATGTAATAGATTATTAGTGCATGCATTATGTGTTCTTAGTGCATAGGCACTCCAGCCCTCCTAGCTGGAGAAATTAAAATGTAAACACAAGATGCTGCTTTACTACATTCACATCTGGTGTTGTGGCTGGTGTTTTCCTGTGAATATTTTCAAAACAGCCAGATTGCTCAGAACAAATTTGCAAACACCACGTCTGCTCCCAGAGGCCTCTGAGAGTCTTACACCCAGATAAAGGCAAATAAAAGGAAACTTGGCAGCGCTTGATAACATATCAAGAAATCCAGGAACACATAAGCACTTTATCTGATTTTACATTAGCAAGACAGATGCTTTCTGACAACATATGTTGCATACCTGAAACCTCCAAAGTATATTTCATGACCTTTACTGTATTCCACCGATGTTTGAATAATATCATTTGTATCTCAATTATCTATCTCCATTTGATGTGTAGAAGTGGAGACAAATATTAACTGAAAATTCTGGCCACACTGTTTTTCACTACAAGTTGCTTCAGAACATCTCTATGGAGCAGAGGAAAGGTACATTTCCGGAGAGAGAATGAGAGACAGTTACAAGTAATCATTACTAAAATGGTTTCCAGTCAGATGTTCCCACTGGCTAAGACAAAGATAACAAATGATGAATTTACCATCAAAGAAGAGATTTGTCATTTGTCTTGCATTGTTTTCTGCTGACATTAAGTTAGCAAGTTGATCTGTCTTCCAAATTATCTGCAAGGTTGGAGTTCCTTCTTTCATTGTTTTCATCTTGCTTCCAGGCTGCAAAGATTTCACCCTAAGTGCAGGTAATTTATAGATGCCTGTTTCACTCTTTCTTCAGGTCTCTTTGCAGCAGCCTAAAGATCCAAGAATGAAAATGTAATTTCTCACAGATCAACTATAAGGACTAAAAAAAAAAAAACACAGTTGCCTGTAATTTACCTCCCCAGTGTGTGACAACTTCACCCATATTTATCAGTGCTATATCTAGATAGTGCTGCTTGCTCACAGGGCTATTAATAGAAGTTGGCTTTAGTTGAACCATAGCAGGAAAAGGAATAATAATAATAAAAAAGAAGTTGTCTACACAGTACAGTCTGTGACTGCAAAAATATTTATAAATCTGTGTGCATGGGCTTGAATTCTCAACATCCTCTCAGTGCCAGCTAGTGTTAAAATGGTCAATATCATACCAGCTGCAATTGAACCCAATAGACCAATGTAGAAATCAGAAGGACCATGGTAATGAAGAGTCCTAAATACAAGCTGTACAGTGCAGGCAGGATTGTGCCTTCTATTGATTTGGCGTCACTAGAGGAGCACATCCACCAAAGTCAACATAAAATACAAAGAATTTAGGAACTGCTTTCTCTGTAAAGTAGTTGTAAATTTTGGTCTGGATGCCAATTCAAGACCACTTTGCATAGAGCAGATTGATTTTAATACAAAGACTCATGATTTCAGTCCCTTTTCATAATTGATAGTTAAATAAGGCCTTTCTCCAGCTGTAATGGCTAGAAACCTGGCCCTTATAGTGTGTTCTTGACTCAGTTTTCAGTAGATCACACTTTCTGAATCCAAATACACTTGAACAAAACGAGAAAGCAAGATAGGTCAGGACTGAAATGCTTCATTCTTAGTAACTAGCTAACTTCCTTCTAAATCAAAGTCTCATTTCCCATTGTGGGTTTGCAGCTTTCTGTGACTGATAACTTTTGCTAGTACATTAATTTCCAGTGTCATGATAAATATGACAAAAATCTCTTTGATTTTTGTGGGGATTAGACGCATTTAGTTGCATACCAGGGAAAGTGTATAGATAGTGTAGTTCACTCTTTAACAGGCACTGGTTTGATTGTGTGTGCTGTAAGCTGTCAGTTTGGCTTTCCAAAGAAAAAGAAAATGAACAAAATGAATGCAAGATATGCTCTCAGGTGTTTGTTACCTGAGGTAAATACATACAAAATGACCACTAAATAAAATATATGTATGTATTTAGATATATATATAAATTCACCTGACTTTAAAGCCTATCAGTAATAAATTCCAAAAAGTTATCCTGCATTTTTATCAAAAATCAAATAAGAAAGCAAACAAAAATTATTTCTGCACTACTGCAGTACTCTTACCTTGCTGAGCAGGATGACAATTTTTCTAGTGGTATTAGAGTGTCTCTTGTGGTGATGCCAGGTAATTATGATTTAGTATGAACAAACCTGGAAAATGCATTGAGAAATGACCTCAAAATTTAAAAATCATTATTGATAGCAAATGTCATAGGAAGGTAGAGGGGCACATTGTCCCTATTCCTTTGTTTCACCTTCTGTCTTATTCAGAGGAAAAGGATATCACTGTTAGGGGTTTCTTCATGTAATTTGCAGGCCTTTTCCTTGAGTACTGTCTGAGGGAAGAGTCAGCGTGAATTTAGGAGCAGATAGATAGCTTTATATTTCAGATACCATATACTTACAGGGGCTCTTAGGAGGGATACAGGAGCCAAATGTACTGGAAGGTAGTGGCATGCAATATGCAGATGTATATGCATATGCAGTCATCCACAGAATAAACCTTTTCTGATTAATGAAGACTCTCATGGCTTAGGAATTTTCCTCTGCAGTGATGGGCTGAAGCAATAGTGGCACAAAAGCAAAGGAGTAAAGAAAAAGCAAGAAGATAACTCTGGCAGACTTATGAAAATAAACTAGTCGATCTCTCTGTGAGTGCCCCTATGTAGCCTGGCTGTACAAGTGTTGCTTCTGTAAAGATGATCTTCTGAAATTTTCTAAGGTAAACCTCAAACTTATAACGTCAATTATTAAACCAAAGTTGATTCTTGACTGCAGACATGAAAATGTTCTTTGCGGGGCTGGGGATTGCAAGGAGTATGCGGTGTCATCTGAACTTTCTTCAAATTGCAATTGGTCACAGACATTGGGCCTCCTTTGCCCATAGAAGCATATTTTTATCTCTGATGTGTGTTCTGATCCTACAATTTCTTTCTTCTTTTTCCTCTGTTCATTCCAATCTTTACTATGAAGGTCATTGTCGCTGCACTGTGCTAAGTGATAGTCAGGAATGAAATAAAAATAAAAGTCATATAAACTTAATACAGGTGAGAAGATACCTGGTATTATCCCATTCTTCTTGAGCCCTACATTCTCTGTCAACAATCCATTAAGTTTCTCATAGTCTGAATAGCAGATATAAGTATAAAACCCTTTTAGAGTACATTGCCTGGCAAAACAAGCCCAGAAATCTGTATTTGCTGGATTGTTGCAAGGGCTACAATTCTGCAGCATGATGTAAAACCTAAAAACCAAAATTCCACAGTCAAGCCTTGTCAGCAATATATTGAGCGTATTTATTCAGTAAACTCAAAGATAATCTACTTTTTGAATAACTGCTTTCAGACACAGAAATGAAGTAATTTAGTTTTAACTCAATGTACCTCAGGTATTGAAACAGAATACACAAAAGAAAATGTAGAGAGAGAAAGTCAGCTAATAAAACTAACTTTTATAACAGCTGTAAAGTAACCATTTGAGTGAAGCAGTATTAAGACATTGTATTTATAACAAGCTAATAGTTAACACTTTTAACTTCAATGCACTGTGCAGTCGGTAATTGATATTTGAAATAAGGAAATCAGGAATGAATACTGAAATAAGGAAATCAGGAATGCATACTTAAAGTTCATATTAACTTTCTTACCTTCTGCCTAGTATCTCATGGAGTGGCCAAAGTGCCTTTATAGCTCCCAGGTGCAAAGCAGTCTGTAGCCTGATTCACTCAGTTCTTTTGAAAATGCTTTAGAAATTTTTTCCTCCAAACTTCAATAAAAATTGAGCACCTACTGGAAGAGGAAGTAAGTGGTGAATGTTTCTTAGACTAAAACTTTGCACTGTCCAACTTCATTCAATCCACCTAGTTTTCGAAGAAATTCTGCATCAGCCAAAAAACAGATTAAAAATGTAAATAACAAGCCTTGACTTTGCTTGACTTGCTGAATGATTATTCTTCAGTTTTATTCTACATCTTTAGTGTCATTACGAAACGGGCACAAATTGTACCATGGAATCATCTTGTTCATTCAATAGTCTCATCAGCTAAAGTTTTTCCATAGCAATTTTTTGCAGCTAGAGATTACACGTTGGTTGTTTTTTTTTAGTTTCTCTCTCCTGTTTTTTCAGCTGGTCTGAAGGATAAACAGGTTTTAAAATTGAATATATTTTGAAGGCACAGTTAGGGATTTGCATGTTTATTGGTTTTGTTGTTGTTTGTTCCTATGGTTGTTTCCTTTTCTGCATTATGAA
Source organism: Psilopsiagon aurifrons (assembly GCA_025447955.1). Lineage (NCBI taxonomy): Eukaryota > Metazoa > Chordata > Aves > Psittaciformes > Psittacidae > Psilopsiagon > Psilopsiagon aurifrons. Next base: position 13,467 of record JAOEHY010005381.1, on the reverse strand, counting down.
TAAGTTGTGATTTTTGCATTGCTAGCCTGGCTTTTGCTATCACAGAAGAAGAATTTGTAATCTTAGGATTCTTTTCCTCTTGCTTTGGTCTTTGGTCTTCTAACTGTGGCACAGGGAGGTTTTAGAAGTGCTGCTCAACAACAGGAAGAAATTTTTCTTTTGCTAAGCTATTGAGACTGGGTTAAGATACTTCCCCTTCCTAAGTAGTATTCATTTATAATTGGTGGGAATAGGTGGGAAGGAATGTGTTCCGTGTTTCACATAGAAATACTTCAATGAGTAAAAAAACCCAGCAGCAGAAAAAAGAGGAGAAGGGAGCCTCATGTAGTTCTGTTTCTACTTGTGTCCAGGTTTACTTATCTCTTATTAAGGGAAGAATAGAATGTGTACATAGTAATAATGATGACTCCATCTATGAGAGGTTACAGAAGCACTTGGCCCTGAAGGATATGAGTACTTTGGGAATGAGTTTTTCTTTCTGTTATAGTTGAATAATAGTTCCAAAGCCTTACGATTCTGACCATCTTTTTGTGATCCAGCAGCTGAGAAACATCAGTAAGTGTAATAAATAATTGGCCCCAGCCTCATTCTTTATAGTCAGTATACTAAGAGTTGACATCACCTGAGTCCAGTGCTTCGCTACATTTCGGATTAAGGGTCTTTGCTCATCACTGCAGCAGCACAGTGGTGCAAGATATTTCCAAAGGCTGCTGGTTTTTGTCTTAATGCATGGATGCTGTCATCTGAAGAAGCTATCACAAAAGGCATATATATGGCCATATGCCTTAATCTCCCTGACAAGTAACAAGGAGGAGAGGCAAAAAAAAGAAAAAGTATATTGAAATGAACAAATACTTAACTCTCCGACATAATAGCAGTGTGAAGACTGAGTATCACAAGTCCCTCTCTTGCACTGCTGTGAAAAAGGATGAGGGAAGCTGCACTGTCCAATGGTTATCAACATAAACTGATTTGGACTTAAACAGACTCCATTTCCAGCTTTTACTGTGATTTTCACTGCAAACTGAGACAAGTGACCCCACTCCTTCTTTCATTATCCTATTTGGATCAAAGGTTGGATCAAATGGATTACCTCTTTTAATTATATTCTCAGCTAAGATCTCACCTAAAATGTCTGATTCCAACATGATTGAAAAACTAACGAGGTGAAACATGAGAGAGTTAGAACCCTGGGTTTTCCTAAGATTTGTTTTCGAATTTTGTCCACAAAAAGGCTGCAAAGAGTCTCTGACATTAGGACACAAAACTGAGTATTCTGGAAAGTGTTTAGGTGATCTTTCTCAGCACACTACACTGTGGGGATTTTAAATGGCTACACTAGCATTTTCTCCATTTGCAGGCTTTCTTTTCAATGGTCAAACAAGACTTCTACTTTAAAACAGCCTTACCTTCACTGAGCTGAATGAAAGGTTTTTTTTTTTCCCAAGAAATGCATGAGTTTTCACAATTTGCAGATCTCGAAGAGTTAAATCACACCAGTCTCATGAGTGATGGTAGAAAGGAAATAAAGGGTTTAAGGCTTGATTATCTACACAAAAGTTTGTTTTTAAATAAATATCCATGGTCTTTTAATTTCAATTGAAATAACACATTCAAAAACCACAAAGAATACATTACATGATTGTGTATGGACATTGAGTGGAGAAGAGCATTTAAAATTCAAACTGAAGGGGAAATCAGTTAAGCAGAATATGACTGTCTGGATTAGAATTTGGCTCTGTTACCAGTTACTAGCTACCACAAGTTTATGCTCACACCAACACACACACACGTACACATATGGAGATATATGTGCTGCCTTATGAGCCATTTCTTTCAGTATTTGGTAACAAAATACTGCCTTTGATCCAAGTTATTATGGCAGAAACACCCACAAGGCTTCACTCCGAATCCCACCCAGAAAGTTAGACTAATTCCACAAGTAAGCTCTACATTGTGAATTTATTGTAAGTTTGCTCACAGCACTGAGAAATTAATAGAGTGGAAAGTTAGGAGTAGATTTTCTTCTGAGAAGAGCCATGGCTGAACAAAGAGAATAAGCAAAGTTGCTGTTGTTTGCAGGCTTTCTTAAAATGAAACAAATTCAGGCTTGACATATGTGCAAAAACACGAAAAAAAAATGTTAAAAATGATATTAAAATAAAATATTTAACAGATCATTTCAGTTGCACTGTAGGAAATCTTTATATGCTCTTCTTGTCTCATATAGCTAGCAGTATTATGGCTTTGTGTATGATGTATTTTTCAGAATTTTGGGGTAATTTTTTTATTCCTGTTTTGGAATTTATGATATATGAGGTAGAGTAGTGTCATTCTGAATTCTTTTGCTCATCATTGTATAAAAGAGTCCTGGAAGAGCAGTCTATCTCTTGCTTAGTATTTGTTATGCCAAAAAAAAAAAAAAATTGTGATGTTTATTGAATTATTAAAATCATGTCATTTTAAGAAACTGAATCTGATTTTCTCCAACATTAGGAAACTTTACCCAGGACCCTCTAAGGGATTTATGCTTCCAGCTTCAGATTTCAGTGGCAGAGCTGATTAGAGGGGTTTAACCATCTCAATTTAAATGAATAACTGTCTTGGTTTAAGCCCAGCTGTAACTCAAAAAAAACCACAGAGTCTCTGGAGTCTCCCCTCCCCTTCCTCTCCCTCTCTCCCAGAGGGATGGGGAGGAGAACTGAAAGAATGTAACTCCCATGGACTGAGATAAGAACAGTGCAGTAACTAAGGTATAACACAAACCACTGCTGCTATCACCAATAATAATAATGATAAGGGAAATAACAAAGGAAAAGAATACAACCACTCACCACTGATACCCAGCCCAACAGAGCAGTGAACCCAACCCTTCCGGCTGCCCTGCCCCCGTTTTTTCACATCCTGGGCATGACATGCTGTGGTATGAATACCTCTTCGTTCAGTTTGAGTCAGGTGTCCTCACGGCTTCCCTTCCTCCCTGACAGACCATGAGACTCAGAAAGTCCTTGGTCAGACTAAACATTGCTGCAACAACTAAAAACATTGGTATTATCAGCACTGTTCCCAGGCAGAAAGTCAAAAACACAGCACTGCACCAGCTACCAAGAAGGAGAAAAATGACTGCTACTGCTGAACCCAGGACAGTAACAGGTTCAGGTTTAGGCATTCCTTAGAGTATCTAAAATATTAATCACAATTAATTAGTGGTTTTAGTGTTTTAAATTACTCTTAATAAGGATAGTTGCATCTACAGAACTTTGTCATTACAAATTTTATAAGTGAATCCTTGAATGCAAATGTTACTAACCTTGAGGAGCTGGGTTGACTTATTTCTGCCCCCCCCCCCAAAAAAAAAAAAAAATTGCAAAATGACAATTGCTTCTGTTTATCATTTATAAACTTTGTCCTTTTTGTTTAAATTTACTGAACCACATGGTTTGTTTTTTTTTTTTCTAAAATGGCATCATATTTAGAAATTACTGCAACTTCAGCTTTTAAATAAAAAGGTGGTCATAGTAGGAAAGTTTTCCTTCAGATTGAGCAAAACACTTCAGTCTACCTAAAATGTATATCTGCCTGGCTGTATTAATCATATTTCAGGACTATTTCTGAAATGAAAGCTATTGCAAATCACTGCTCACTAATATTGCTTCTAAGGAATGTAGAACTGCATGCTAATTTGTGTTTGAGATAGTTTTCCACATGTTAACACAATGTTGGTAATGGTATAGCTGAAGGGGTATGGCATTCAGCCTGCTATGAATACCCAGTACCCAGCATCCAGGGTAAATACGTAAACTAATAGAAAATGCTGATTTATCATGGAATCATAGAATAGTTAGGGTTGGAAAGAGCCTTAAGATCACCTAGTTCCAACCTCCCTGCCATGGGCAGTGACAAATTCACACTAAACCGTGACACCCAAGGCTATGTTCAACCTGGCCTTGAACACCACCAGCAATGGAGCATTCACAGCTTCCCTGGGCAACCCATTCCACTGCCTCACCACCCTTACAGTAAAGAATTTCTTCCTCATA
>JAOEHY010005380.1:1045-20872 GCA_025447955.1 Psilopsiagon aurifrons | reverse complement strand
GGACTGCTCCATCCTCCTGGGGATGCTGGGGACAAGCCTGGGGACAGAAGACACCTCCTGCCCCCCTGCCACCCCCTAACACAGCCTCTGCTCCATGCAGGGACCTCCAGGAGGCCGCGGTGCTGAGCAACATTCGGACACGGTTTGAGCGCCAGCTCATCTATGTAAGCTTAGGGGTGCACAGCATCCCCTGAAGACCCTGAGTGTGGGGTGTTTTGGGGGTCAGCACCCAAACCTGGCTCTCTACAGACCTACATTGGCAGCATCCTGGTTTCGGTGAACCCGTACCGGCTCTACGACATCTATGGCACAGAGCAGGTCCTGCAGTATGAGGGCAGAGCCCTGGGCGAGAACCCACCGTGAGTGTTGGGGTGTCCCAAACACCCCAGGGTCGGGGTACTTCTTACCCATCATTACCCTCCCCTTGGTCCTCCAGCAGCCCCCAGTGGTCCCGGGTCCTCAAGGACTCTCGTGTCAGGGTGCTGTCTGTGCATAGGGATGCTCAGGGCGCAATGGGGGTCCCTGTGGCACCAGACCCCCCGAGTTCTCCTTCTCCCCACTCCAGGCACCTCTTTGCCATCGCGAACGTTGCCTACTCCAAAGTGATGGATGCCAAACACAACCAGTGTATCGTCATCAGGTGGGACATGGCTGTCCCCATGCATGGCCCTCCCTAATCCGTGCTGCTCTAATGGCTGGATGCAGGATGCTGTCACCAGCCCGTCCAGGCAGCACCCCCTATAGGGATGGGATGCTGGGTGGGTTTGGGGTGTGCAGACCCCTTTAACCCACTTTTTGGCTGATGATGGCCCCGGCCACGTCTCCAATCTGTGTTTCAGTGGGGAGAGCGGCTCAGGAAAGACTGAAGCCACCAAACTGATCCTGCGGTACCTGTCAGCCATCAGCCAGAAGCGCAGCACTGCCCCACAGGTACCTCCCTGTCCCCATCCCCTTGTCCCACCTCCCTGCTCTTTCCTCCATCCCCTGCTCATGGCTCTGCTTCTCCCTCCTTATCCTTTGCTTCCACCTGGACCACGGCAGATAGAGGTACCGGAAGGGACCCAGGGGCTGGGGTGGTTCAAGAAGACTGAGCATCATGGTGGCATCTCTGCCACATCACCCTGGATGCGGGAGGGATGCTGGGATGGATGTGGGAGCGTGGTCCGTGCATGTATATGGGGTCCTTCTGCATCCTCATGCAACCTGGTCTTGGTGCACACCTTGAATTAAGGTGTCTGCATGGGGTTGGAGTGTGTTGGAGTGGGGGTGTTGGGGTGCCTGTGTTGACCCCCGTCTCTCCCCATTGCAGATCCTGGAGGCAACCCCCTTGCTGGAATCCTTTGGCAACGCCAAAACTGTGAGGAATGATAATTCCAGCAGGTTTGGGAAGTTTGTGGAAATCTTCCTGGAGGAGTAAGTAACAATGAGTGCTGAGCAGCTCCTGCCTGTGATGGGTTCCCTCCGTGGGTCCTTGGGGGTGTCCGACCCGGCCCCAGCCCCGCAGTCCCTTGGCTCTGGGATCAGACGCACACAGGGAATAAATGGTAGGGATAAGGTAATAGGGATAGTTAAATGGGGTAGGGATGCTGTGTGCTGGGCCAGCTCTGTGACCACTCTTCATCCCTATGGTGTCCCCCATTCCTATCCTTGCTCATCCCCACTGATCCCAGTGGGGGATGCTCAATTTCACCCTGGGGTGCAGCATCTCCAGCGCTTGCTTGGGAGTTGGATGCAGGGAACCTCACTCTGCCCACCCATCCCTTTTGGGAGTACCCAGGAGCCAGAACCAACACCCTGGTGCTGCAGGGAGCATCCGGATGGGCACTGGGATGGGAACACAGCCCCTGCCCATGCTGAGGCTGCAGCCAGGTGCCTGCTCTCACCCCTGCAGTGGTTTGATCTGCGGTGCCATAACCTCGCAGTACCTGCTGGAGAAGTCCCGTGTGGTCTTCCAGGTGGGTGTGAGGCTCTGCCCCCCCTCTCCCTGCCCTCCCCATGGACCATCCCACCCCGATCCTCTGCATCCCAGGCCAAGAGCGAGCGCAATTACCACATCTTCTACGAGATGCTGGCAGGGCTGCCCACACAGCAGCGGCAGCGGTACTGCCTGCAAGGTGCCGAGACATACTACTACCTGAACCAGGTAGGGTGACCCCAAACATCTCCATAGCACCTTCGTTTTGGGGGTCTGACCAAGCTTTGGGGTGCTGGTGGGCTCCTGGATTCAACATGCGGGTGGGGAGGGTGTCCCTCTCCACTGCTAGGTGCTGCCCCCCACTATGGCATCCTTTGATGGCACTGATGGGGCAATTCCAGGGTGGGAACTGCGAGATTCCCGGGAAGAACGATGCGGAGGATTTCCATCGCCTGCTCAACACCATGGAAGCGCTGAGCTTCAGCGAGGAGGAGCAGAACAGCATCTTCCGCATCCTCTCCTCCGTCCTTCACTTGGGCAATGTCTACTTTGACAAATACGAGGTACCCAAAGGGAGAGTCAAGCCATGCTCCTTGATTTGGGATGAGGCAGAGGGGGGGGGTGTCACTGTATCCCATCACCTCACTGTGTCCCATAGAGCGACTGCCAGGAGGTGGCCATGGTGGTGAGCGCCACGGAGATCAGGACGGTGGCGGAGCTGCTGCAGGTGTCCCCCGAGGGCCTGCAGAAAGCCATCACCTTCAAGGTGACGGTGAGTGCAGGGGGACACGGGCAGGGAATGGGGTCCTTGGGGACCATGGTTTGTGATGCTAAAGCTCCATCCCCCCCCCTTGGGTTTGTGCATCCCGACCAGGAGACGCTGCGGGAGAAGATTTTTACCCCTCTGACTGTTGAAAGCGCCGTGGATGCCAGGTAGAGGGAAAGGGGGGTCCCTGGGGATGGGGCAGGAGGTGGAATGCTGGGATGGGAAAGGGATGGTCAAGTCTCCCAGTGAGGATTAGGCTCTTGGTGAGTAAAACTGCAGCCCTGAGGGATGTCCTGGGCTATGATGGGTGCTGGCCACCATGGTGGTGGTGTATGCCATGCTGGAGCTCCAGCTCATCCTGCCCATTCAGGGATGCCATTGCCAAGACCCTCTACTCGCTGCTCTTTGGCTGGCTCACGGACCGCATCAACAAGCTGGTGTACCCGCGGCAGGAGGCCCTCTCCATCGCCATCCTGGACATCTATGGCTTTGAGGTGAGCAGGATCCATCCCAGCTCCATCCCACGCAGCCACCAGCCCCGGTGCTGCAGGACCTCAGGTTCCATGGACCTTCCTTCTTGCAGGATCTCAACTTCAACAGCTTTGAGCAGCTCTGCATCAACTACGCCAATGAGTACCTGCAGTTCTTCTTCAACAAGATTGTGTTCCAGGAGGAGCAGGTTGGCCCCGTGAGCTGTGCGGGGCTCTGCCCCATGCTGAGCATCGCCATGGGGCTGACCAAGTGCTGGCCCCATAGGAAGAGTACCTGCGGGAGCAGATTGAGTGGAAGGAGATCCCCTTCAGTGACAACCAACCCTGCATTGACCTCATCTCCCAGAAGCCCTATGGAATCCTGCGCATCCTGGATGACCAGAGCTGCTTCCCCCAGGTGAGGATGGCAGCACTGGGTGGTCACCATGGTTGGGAGTTACCATTCCCCAGGGATGCTCCATTCCTGGATAACCTGGGAGACTTCCCTGGGGTTTTCCAGGCTGGAAACAAGTGCCAAGAGGTCCTAGGATGGTGCCATTGGAGCAACTTCCCCCAGAGGACTTGCTTTTGCAGGAATTACTGCGAACCCTGTCCTATATGAGAGAAGGGTGGTTGTGGGATCTCTGAGGGGGAAACTGAGGCACAGAGGAGCAGATGCCCATGACCAGTGGCAGAGCCAAGATCTGGTCCAGGCATCCCCATCCTGATGCCTACATCCGAGGGGCTTCTGAATGACCCGATCCGTGTCTCACCCCTGCATCCATCCCCAGGCCACTGACCACACGTTCCTCCAGAAGTGTCACTACCACCATGGGACGAACCCGCTGTACACCAAGCCGAAGATGCCACTGCCTGAGTTCACCATCAAACACTATGCAGGGAAGGTGACCTACCAGGTATGCTGTGGTGGGATGCTCAGCTGGGGTCTTAAGGAGGGTTAAAGAGGAGGTTTATGGGGCTCATCCTGAAAACAAGGGGTGTGGGGCAGCTCAGGGGATCCATCTATGGGGGCACATCCTGGCCTGGACCTCCTTGCCCCTGTGAGGTTTTGCTCTTTGCCAGGTCCACAAGTTTTTGGATAAGAACTATGACCAGGTCCGTCAGGATGTGCTGGACCTGTTCATCAGCAGCAGGACCAAGGTAGGGCCCTGCTATCCCCTGGTCCTGGGGACACACCAGGCATGGATAACCCCCTTCCATACACACCACCCTTCGCGTCCCCAGGCATGTGCCCCCATGGCTGGTGAAGCCCAGGGGGATCAGAAGCAGAAGATGCCTCCTGTGCCCTCTTCCCTTGGGGTCCTCTGGGCTTTGATCCCTCAAGCATCGGCACAAAGGGGGACACAGTGGCTGCTCTTGTGCTTCCCCATCCCTCTCCAGGGAATCAAACTGCAAATAAGGGACATGACTGGACAAAAAGGCAGCGGTTGGGCTGGGAAGAGGAGCCAGGATTGCTGCTCCATCCATCCACCTTCCTCCTCCCTAACCCTTCCCATCTCCCCAAGGTGGTGGCCAACCTCTTCTTCGGCCATGCCCAGGTGATGGCGCGGCAGAGGAGCCTCATCAGGAGGAGCAGCACCAGGACACGGCGGTACAAAGCTCCCACTGTGGCCGCCCGGTTCCAGCAGTCGCTCCTGGACCTGGTGGAAAAGATGGAGAGGTCAGGACAGGCAGGAGCAGCGTGGGCAGCCACGCACCGGGACGGTGGGAGCAGGGTGACCATGGACCAAGCCCGAGGTGGCCAGGCCAGCTCTGTCCCCTGCTCCTCATGGCCAATGTGGTCTCTTCAATGCAGGTGCAACCCCTTCTTTGTGCGCTGTCTCAAACCCAACAATAAGAAGGTGAGAGCTTGGTCAGGGCTTTCCTGCCCATGGTGATGCCAGTGCTGTGGTGGGCACAGAGGGGTCTCTCTAATGGCCACTAAAGCTTCTCTCCATCTTCTCCCCAGGAGCCAGGGCTCTTTGAGGCTGATGTGGTCAGCAGCCAGCTGCGGTACTCAGGGATCCTGGAGACCATCCGCATCCGCAAGGAGGGCTTCCCCATCCGCATCCCCTTCCTCGTCTTCATTGACAGGTGCCTGGGGGCTGTGGGGTGGGTACCAGCATCCTGGTGAGCGTAGACCTCAGAATTTGTGGGTGGTGTGAGGGATGCTTTGGTGGGAGCTGGGAGCCCCCCTGCTTTGGTCCACAGCAGCGGGAGAAGATGCTTTCTCAGGTGTAGAGTCAAAAAATAATAGAATGGTTTGGGTTGGAAGGGACCTCAAAGCTCATCCAGTTCCAGCCCCTTGCCATGGGCAAGGACACTTCCACTAGAGCAGGTTACTCCAAGCCCTGTCCAACCTGGCCTTGAACACTGCCAGGGATGGGGCATTCACCACTTTGGGCAACCTGTTTCAGTGCCTTACCACTCTCATAGTAAAGAGTTTCTTCCTGATATCCAATCTGATCTCCCCCTGTTTCAGTTTAAACCCATTCCCCCTTGTCCTATAGCTACAATCCCTCATGAATCTCTCTCCAGCATCTTTGTAGCCCCCTTGTAGTCACAGTGATGGTCACACAGGAAGGGTCCACACTGGTGCTGGGATCCGGTGTGGTGATGGTGTCATGGGCTTCCCAGGTACCGCTGCCTTGTTGACATGTGGTCCAACGTCATTCCCAATGGCTCCAACTGCGTGGAGATGCTGAAGAGCCTCTGCCCCGTCAACCCCAGCATGTACTACGTTGGTGTCAGCAAGGTGCTTGTCCCGGGCAGGGGGTTTAGCTCCGGTGATGCCCTCGGGGGTGGCAGCAGAGGTGGGGGTCTCACAGCATCGCCCCCTTTCCCAGCTCTTCCTGAAGGAGCAGCTGTACCAGGCACTGGAGAGCAAGCGCGCCCGTGCCCATCACTTGGCCGCGCTCACCCTCCAGCGCTACGCTCGCACCTTCTTCATCAAGAGGCGCTTCCGCTCCCTCCGCAGGAAGATCGTCCTCCTGCAGAGCCGGGCGAGGGGATACCTGGCCAGGTTGGGGTCCCTGGAGGCGGTGGGTGGGCTCTGATGGGTGGCAGAGGGTGATGGGTGCTCTCCTCATCGCAGGCAGCGGTACCGGCGCATGCGGCGCACGCTCATCAAGTTCAGGTCACTGGTGCACATCTATGTGAACCGCAGGCGGTACCTCAAGGTGAGGGTGGGGATGGCACATCCATAAGGGGATCCTGGGCCCCCGTTTCCTCCCTGCTGCATGCTCGGTAGTGGGTCTGGAGATGCATCCACAGACCCTGAGCCCCACCGACCCCATCCCCACCATGGTGCTCTTTGGCATGGAAGCCTGGTGATGCCAGGGGATAAAAGGCTGCCTCTTGGTCTCCCTCATGGCATGGGCTCAGTGTGGGTGCTCTTCTTGCAGAGGAAGGAGGATGCCCGCCGGCGGGCAGAGGAAGAGAAGGAAAGGATGAAGCAGGTAAGGGCTGCACAGCACTGCGGGAAGCACACACATGGTGATACACAACCCATGTTGCTCTCACCCCTGCCATGCGCTCGCCCATCTCCTTGCTGAGGCACCCGTGGGTGTCGAAGCGCTGCATCCCTGTGCTGTGCCTGCAGGAGCTGACGAGGAGGGAGGTGGTGGACGTCACCCACCTGGAGATCCCGGCCGAGCTGATGGGGCTGCTGGAGGCGGCCGCAGGTGAGTGTCCTGCGGGGCTGCCGCCACCGCTCCCAGCCCCTTATCCCCATCCATCCCGATGGCAGTGCCGCAGCCGCCCGCTCCGCCGCAGCCGCCCGAGAGGTGAACGCCGGCTGCGTGGTCCTGGTGCCGCCGCCGGCGCTGCAGCCCGACTCGCAGCTCACGCTCCCGCTCGACATCAACGACTATCCCATGGCCAAGTACGTGCGGGGCCACTTCCAGGTAAGGTGGGCGCCGGCGGCGGGGAACGTGCCCCGATGGGCAGCCGCGTTTTGGGGACTCCTCGGTCGTGAGCGCTCAGGTCCAGGGTCCCCCGCGGAGGGGAGTCCGGAGGCTCTTTCCTCTGCCCCACCGGGCTCTGCCCCGGCTTCGGCCCCGGGGATGCTGCGGGGTGCGAGAAGGGCCGGACCCGGGGGGGGCTGCGGTGCTGCGGGGAGCCGGCTGCCGCCTCCCTCCCTCCCCGTGGGTTCCTGTCGTCTCCAGAGGCCGGGGGGACCCCGCTGAGGCTATGGAGTGACACCCGCCGAGCCCTCCTGGACGCCCGACGCGGGGCAGATCCGGAAACGCTGGGGCGGGAGACCAGGTCGCTTTGTTCCCGGGATCCCAGCCCCATCCCTGGTCTCTTTTCCTCCCTCCTCCTCCTCGCTTCCTATTTTTGCCGTGTGTTTCCCAGTCCCCAGCATCCCAAATGGCAGCGCCGGGGCCGGATCCTGCTCCCAGCCTCACCAAGGCGCCGGCATCTCTGGTGCCAATGAGCCCATCCCAAAACCACTGCTGGGAGGCTGCCGGCCCCACCCTGCACCCCAGCCCTTTTGCAGCCCCATAGTCCCCATTCAGCATCAATCCTATGCTCAGCACCATGGGGGTGGTCCCTCATAGCCTGAGCCTGTCCCCAGGGCTAGGGTAGCCATGGGTGCGGGTGTCACCGCAGGAACCAGCGTTCGGGATGCTGACAGCCCCATTGATGGCTCCTCTCACCCGGCTGGATGAGGAGCTGTGCCACGAGGCGCTGAGCCTCTTCCAGCTGGTAGGTGGGATGGCATAGGATCCATCACCGTGGTCCCCTGCCTTCTCCCTGCCTGGGGCCAGAGGGAACGACCTCGCTGTCCCCATGGCAGATCCTGCGGTTCATGGGGGACCCGGCACTGGGAGGCTCCCAGGAAACCCTCTTTGGCAACTACATCGTGCAGAAGGGGCTATCGGTGCCGGGGCTGCGGGACGAGCTCCTGGCACAAGCTGCCAACCAGGTCTGGCGCAACACCAATGTCAACAACGAGGAGCGGGGCTGGCTGCTGCTGGCCGCCTGCCTCAGCGCCTTCCCCCCCTCTGCTGCCTTCGACAAGTACCTGCTCAAGTGAGATGGCGATGGGGAGCGGGGTGGGCGCTGGGGCTGGCTGGGATCCTTGGGGAGAGGCTGGGGATGCTGCTGGGGAGCTCTGGGATAGCCTGGTACCTGTGGCTGAGGATGCTGCCCAGGTCAACTTGGGGATGATCTGAGGTCCATGAATGGTCTTCGGGACCAGCATGGTGCACGTGCCAAGGATGATGCTGAGATCCCTCCAGGGATGCTCTTAGCCCCTTTGTGGTCCCCTAGGGCCAGCCTGGCACATGTGGCCAGTGATTATGCTCAGGTCCCTCTAGGATCCCTCTGGCCAGCCTAGCACACATTATGCTGCCAAGATCCCTCCAGCAATGCTCTTAGTCAGTCCTGTGGTCCTCTTGGGCCAACCTGACACATGTGCCTGAGGATGCTGCCCAGGTTCCACTGGTGATGCTTTGAAGTCACTCCACGGTCTCTGGGGCCAGCCTGGCACGTGTGGCATAGGATTATGCTCAGGTCCCTCCAGGATCCCTCTGGCCACCTTGGAATATACGCCCAGATGCTGCTGAGATCCCTTTGGGGATGTTCTTAGTCCCTTTTTGGTCCCCAGGGCCAGCCTGACACATGTGCCCAGGGATGCCATACAGGTCCCATTGGGGATGCTCTGAGGTCCCTCCGTGGTCCTTGGGGCCCGCCTGGAATATATGCCCAGGACGCTACCAAGATCCCTTCAGGAATGCTTTTAGTCCCTCTGTGGTCCTCAGGGCCAGCCTTCCACATGTGCTTATGGATGCTGCCCACATCCCTCCTCCTGCAGCATCCTCCCTTGCCCCCCAGGTTCGTCTCTGACTATGCCTTTGCTGGCTACAAGCCGGTGTGCCAGCGCAAGCTGATGCACGCCATGGCACGGTCCCAGCTGGGTGCTGCGGCCGCCCGAGCTTACCCCCCATCACTGCTGGAGTGGACGGCGAACCGGCAGCAGGCCAGCATGGCGCTGGACCTGCACTGCTTCAATGGTGCGGTGATGGCAGTGAGGGTCAGACCCAGCTTGGGGCAGGGAGGGACGGATGGGTCCTGCTCACATCCCATCCCTCCGCAGGTGATCAGTTCTCCTGCTCTGTCCACTCCTGGGCCACAGGCGAGGACCTGGCAGGGGATGTCCTGAAGCACAGGTACCCACCAGCTCTGCACCCATCCGTTCCATGAGGCACAACATCACCTTGGGTGACCCCAGGATCTTGGACCTGGGATGTCCAGGGTGTCCCCGTGGAGCCAGGGTACTGCTGGACTCCCATCCCCATCCTGCTGTTGGCAGGGGGCTGGTGGAGGGCTGGCATGGCTGGTCCGTGGCCATGAAGGCGGGTGCCCAGTGGGCCGAGCTGGCTGGTCATGACTATGTCCTGGACCTCATCTCCGACCTCGAGCTGCTCCGTGGCTTCCCCAAGCAGAAGTCCTGCTTCCTGGTAGCATGGGATGGAGCACAGAGCCACGGCGGGGACAGCCGGGCGTAGGTACCCGGGCAGGGATGGGTGCCCCACTGGATGGGTGCCGGGAGAGGCATGGGATGGGGTCTGGTGGTGATCTGGTACCCGGTGGGTGCACAATGAGCGCATCCTCTCCCTCTGCAGGGTGCTGGGACACGGCTTGGATTTGGATGAGGTGCCCCCTCCTCCAGCTGTGAAAGCCCCAACGCTGCCATCCACAGAGGTGTACCACCCCCATGGTAGGGCATCACCCCCTGACCCATGGTGGGACCATGCTGGTGAAGCTCTGCTGCTGACAGCTCATCCCTGCTTGTCCCCCAGGAGATGGGGAATTTGGGGAGCCACGGAGCCAGAAGGGTCTGGACCGGTACCTGGACAGCCTCTTCGACCCTGTGCTCTCCTATGGCAATGGGGTGAGAGGGAGCCCAGCATTTTGAGGGGGCAGTTGGCTTGGCATCCATCCATCCATCCATCCATCCATCCATCCATCCATCCATCCCTCCATCCATCCATCCCATTGTCCCCCAGGAGCTGGAGAAGCCGGCTGCTGTCACACAGAGGATGAAGGGAAGAGGTGGTGCAGGAGGAAGGGATGGCGATGCTGAACACAGCAGACCCCAAGTGCCCACAGAGACACAGCACCCCAGAGGTGAGCACCCTGAGACAGCTCCCTGCCTCAGTTTCCCCTCCTGATCCCTGGTGTGGGGTCATCCCTGCACCCCATAGCCCCCGTTTTGGGGGACAGGACACCCTGTCTGAGCTCTGCCCTTTTGGCACCACAGGCACGGAGCCAGCCCCATCCTCACAGCACCGGGCAGATGCCAACCAGCCTCCGGTCAGTGGGGCAGAGCTGGGGGTCCGGGAGGGATCGGGTCCTGCCCCACAGCTCTCCTGGGCAGCTCTGTGGGGCTGGGGCAGTGGGGGGGTTCTGGGTGCTCACAGTGGGGTGTCCCTCGCAGGGCAGAGCAGCAGAGGGGACACCAGCCCGTGCCCCCCAGCCCCGGCCCTACATGCAGAAAGCAGGTAAGGGGTCCCAGTGCAATGGGGTGTCAATGGGGGCTCGTGTCGGCCCCAGGAGTGAGCCCCTGAGCCATGTGCTTGGTCCCACAGCCCCCGTGGGCCGGTGGTGGCCGGGAGAGCTGGTGCGGAATTCCCGGCTCAACTCGGAGCACTTCCCAAAGCCCACACATGACATCCGCAACATCATCCGGCAGTGCCAGCCGGCCCCGCGGGGATCCCAGCCCCACAGGTACCCCCTGCGCCCCAGCGAGACACCCGCCCCTCCTGCACGTGCCTGCATGTGCTGGCCTGGGGCTGGGGTGCAGGCAACGATGGGGATGCAGGTGAGGTGATGCCTGGATGTAGGTGATACTGGGGTGCAGGTGATGCTGGGATACAGGTGATGCTGGGGTGCAGGTGATGCTGGGATACAGGTGATGCTGGGATACAGGTGATGCTGTGGTGCAGGCATGCTGGGGTGCAGGTGATGCTGGGGTGCAGGGGATGCTGGGATGCAGGTGATGTGCAGGTAGAGGTGATGCCTGGATGTAGGTGATACTGGGGTGCAGGTAATGCTGGGATGCAGGTGATGCTGGGGTACAGGCATGCTGAGATACAGGTGATGCTGGGGTGCAGGTGATGCTGGGGTGCAGGCATGCTGAGATACAGGTGATGCTGGGGTGCAGGTGATACTGGGGTGCAAGCGATGCTGGGGTGCAGGTGACGTGCTGTCTCCACAGCAAGCTCTTTGGGAAGAAGCAGGACCCCCACGAGGAAGCCATGCAGATCCTGAAGGAGCAGCTCTCAGCATCCCCAGTGCCATCGGCTGTGGTAGGGATGCAGCCACCCCATGTGCCCCACACCAGGCTGGGGGGGTCACCATCCCCAACCACAGTGACTCTGCCTCGCAGGGGCCCAAGGAGGTGGTGGCCACAGTGAAGCCGGTCACCAGCAGCAGGTACCCACTGCGACCACCAACGGGGTGTGCAGTGGCCACCCGGCCCCCAGGTACCGCAGGGCAGTGGCACTTGGGGGGGATCCAGCTCTACAGCATCCTCATGGGATAACCTCTGTGCCCAGCCAAACCCTCCCTGGCCCCCGTGCCTCAGTTTCCCCTTGTGGAGAGGAGCTATTGGTGGTTCCCTCTAGGGATGTGCAGGACTTTCCATCCCATTCCAGCTGCTGTGTCACGGGAGCTCCCATCCGAGGCGCAGCAGGTCCAGACTCAGCTGCACCGGAGCTGCAGCGAGGACTTCTACACCTACCACAACGTGCCCTGGAAAATATACATCCGGAAGGAGGTGCGGGGAGGGGACAGGGATGGGGACGGGATGGTGTGGAAGTGCGATGGGGATAAAGGGGTTTTGTTGCTAAGTTCAGGGTGATGCTGCTCTCTCTCCTGGCAGGTTTTCTACCCCAAGGACAGCATCAACAACCCATTGCTGCTCGACCTCGTCTTCAGGCAGGTAAGGCACGGAGCTGGTCCCCTGGGAGCTGGGGTATCCTCTGATATCATGGGGGTGATGGTTCACTCACCCCACTGCATCCATCCCCATGCCGAGCTGCTATGGAGAAGCAAGGGGTCCCTGTTGGTTACCCCAAGCCAGGGAGCAGGCAGTGCAATGGGGCTGGGGGCACACAGAGCCCCACTGCTCCTCACCCCCCTCCCCAGATCTTCAATGATGTGCTCTCCAACACCTGCATCCGGCTCAGCCAGGAGGAGCGGCTCCGCCTGAAATCCCTCTTCGGTAACCTGCGTCCTGCTGCTCCCAGGCTGGGGGGACAACTGGGGGGACCCAAACCTGGGGGTTCACACCCATCCAGCCCCATCTCCTGGGCATCTCCAAGCCACAACCAGCTCTGCTTAAAGCTGGGGTAGTTTCGCTTCCAAATGCAATGAACCTCTGTGATACAGGGATGCTGGAGAGGGACCCTTCATCAGGACTGCAGTGACTGAGCAAGGGGTGATGGGTTCAAACTGAAACAGGGGAAGTTTAGGTGGGAAGTTTAGGTCCCTGTGAGGGTGCTGAGGTGCTGGCACAGGGTGCCCAGAGCAGCTGCAGCTGCCCCATCCCCAGCAGTGCTCAAGGCCGGGTTGAATGGGGCTTGGAGCATCCTGCTCTAGGTCCCTGTGCATGGATGACCTTTAATGTCTCTTCTAACCCAAACTGTTCCATGAGTCTATGATTTAGGGCTCCACAAAGTCACAAAGTCGGGTCAGGTCTCAGCCAGGTTTGCTGCGTTAGGATAACGATGCAGCAGGCGCGAACATCATGGTCCTGCCAGGCTTGGGGAGGGGATGAGCATCCCCGCTCTTGCTGTGAACCCTGTGTCTGGATCCTTCCTAGGGGGGATATATATGCACACACACACACACACATACTAAATATATATATGCTGGGGTGTATACTATATATATACATAGTATATGAGACTATAGTATATATATAGTAGATGATAAATACTCACCAGTGGCTATTTCTCCCCGCAGCGGAAAACAAATTGGACTCCTTCAGCCCCGTGGCCACTGAGAGTGTCAAGAGAGAGATCATCGCTGCAGCCCGGGATGGCTGCGATGTGTACTTCTCTCGCCTCTTCCCCGCCACGGTCAGGGTCCAGCCATGGGGCAGGTCAGAGTGGGGCACACCCCATCCCTGTGCCCCCCCACTGAGGACCCCCCCATCCCGTCCCACAGGGCAGCGTGGGGACGGGTGTGCAGATCCTGGCTGTGTCCCACACTGGTGTCAAGCTGCTGCGGATGGTGAAGGGCACCAATGTGCCCGGGGAGCAGCTGAGGGTGCTGAGGTCGTATGGGTAGGAGCGGGGACCCCTGTGATCAGGGTGCGATGGGTGCTGTGGGTGCCGGGTGTTTCAGCATCCCCTCATCCTCCCCAGCTATGCCGATGTGCTGTTCGTGACCACCCCATCCAGGAACATGCTGGAGCTCAACCTGCGCAGTGAGAAGCTCATCCTCTTCTCCCCCAAAGCCCCCCAGGTCAAGGCTATGGTTGACCACTTCATCACGGAGCTCAGGAAGGTGTGGGGGGGGACGCCCCAGGGCTGGGGGCCATGCGCTGTGTGCACACATCTGGGGGGCTCGGGTGGGCACCCTGTAAATGGGACCGTGCCTGGGGTGATGGTGGGTACCTTGGGGTGAGTGTGTGGCTGTGGGTGCTGGGTGGGATGTGATGCACATGCGTGTACATGTGTGTGCACGCATGTGCCTGCGCGCATGGGCTGTGCCAGCCCCCCCTGTGCCCAGGACTCCCAGTACGTGGTGGCTGTGAGGAACTACAGCCCCGAGGACAGGGGCCAGCTCAGCTTCCACAAAGGGGACATCATCCACCTGCAGCCACTGAAGCATCCCGAGAGAGGTGAGTGGTCCCCCCATGCCAAAACACCCGCAGTGTGGGGCACAGGGGTGGCAGGACTGATGGATGCTGGACCCTGGATGTGGATATGCCTTGATGACACCCCGTGATGTCCCCGCAGACCACTACTACGGCTGTGTGGTCCGCAAGAAGGTGATGTACCTGGAGGAGCTGAAGATGGGCACCCAGGACTTTGGTGGGTGCTCTGCTGTCCCCACGCATGTCCCTGGTGTGCACACACTGCCCTGGGGCTGGGGTATGGGGCAGGATCCTGCCTCTGCCATCCCTCAGCAGGATGGGTTGGGCTCTTTTTGGTACCAACCTGATGCAGGGGGATGCTCCGCTGCGGTTCCCACGCTGCCCCACATCCCAGCTGGAATTGGGCTTTGTGGCCCCTTCTCCATTCCTTTACCTTGAGCAACATCCATTTTTCCACCCAAGTCCTGCAACCAGACCCCTTGGAAAGGGCTTGGGGTGCAAAGGAGCAGGAGGGAACGGACAGGGGCTTTCTGGAGTTGCCAGCCTGGACCCATCCCCACACCTGCCCATTGCAGGGTGGAAGTTCGGTGCCATCCATGGCAGGTTCGGTCTCTTCCCTGCGGAATACGTCCAACCCATCGCAGCCCCGGACTTTGTCCATTTGCCAGCGGAGAGGAAAGAGGAGCCCAGGGACAAGCAGGGCAAGGTGGCGGCTTCAGCAGCCGTGGCTGTGGCCGTGGCCTCCACCGCCGTGGCACAGGAGCTGGACCGCAAAAGCGAGGTGGGTGCTGGTGCGGGGCTGTTGATGCACAGGGCTGGATGTGCTTGGTACCCATTGCTCTGCTCCACAGGCATCCCCGGGCAGCACAGCCGAGGGTCCGGAGGGTGCCAGCAGTGAGAAGCTGGGTGACAGCACAGGGACGTGCCCCATGCTGGCCTTTGCCAGGCAGTATTTCCGTGCGGCACGGCATGGGGAGACAATGTGAGTGCCCAGCGGTGGGATGGGGATGCCCTGAATCAGAGGCACCCATTCCCGTCTGCCCCTTCATCCCTTTCCCAGGGAATCCTGCGGGATGAAGGCCAGAAGGGATGTGCCCAATGTGCTGGAGATGCTGACATTCAGCAAGGTAAGGGGAGGCGGGGTGTCCCTGCCTTGTTGTCACCTCAGGTCACCCTGGTGGGCTCTGGGGCTCTCTGAATGACACCCCAATGTGCACCCCATCCCTCTGGTTGCTCCTGGTTGCTGACGCTCTCCCTCCTTAGACCCCCATCCAGGAGTCACTCATTGAATTTGTGGATGATGCCATCAGCAAACTGGCCACAGAGGCGTTCCAAGGTAGGCAAGCGGCACCAGTACCCATCCCACGGCCATCCCTATCCTTGGAGAAGGGTGGGAGTGGACCAGGATGAGCAGATGGGGTGGCCTGGAGGGGTCCAGGATGTTGCCCACACCCAGGGGACCATATCCCTGGGGAAGGGATGGGATGAGCAGTACCAGTGTGTGGCTTTGTCCCCAGCCGTGATGAAGTTCATGGGCGACCACCCCCTGCGAGGGCAGACGGAGCTGGACACCGTCTGCACCATCCTCAAGGTAAATCCCCTGTGTGGGGTGGTGGGTGCTGGGGGTGCCCTGAGCAGGGGGTGGCAGCTGTGCCTGTCCCCAGCTCTGTGCAGAGCACGAGGTCCTGCGGGACGAGGTGTACTGCCAGGTCGTGAAGCAGATCACCAACAATAGCAGCTCCAAGCCGTGAGTCCCTGCTCCCATGGCATCCACCGTCCCTGCTCCCATGGCATCCACCGTCCCTGCTCCCATGGCATCCACCATCCCTGCTCCCATGGCATCCACCATCCCTGCTCCCATGGCATCCACCATCCCTGCTTCTGTGCCATCCACCATCCCTGCTCCCATGGCATCCACCATCCCTGTTCCCGTCCCATCCACCATCCCTGCTGGGACAGCACAGCCCGGCACTGGGGACATTTGTTTGGGGACATGTGGGTACCCCAAGCTCGCAGTGGCTCCATGGCACCACGGGCATCCTCACCCTTCCCAAGGGCTCAGCCCTGGCTCTTCCCACAGGGACAGCTGCCAGAAGGGCTGGAGGCTGCTCTACATCCTTGCTGCTTACTACAAGTGCTCCGAGGTGCTCAGGCCCTTCCTGCTGTCTTTCCTCCAGGATGCCAGCAGGCACCCGGAGCTGCCTTTCCATGGTAGGGGCTGTGCACGCCGCAGGGTGCGGGGTCCCCGGGGCTCAGCTCCATCCTGCATCCCGGTCCCTGTCCCTGCCAGGCATCGCCAAAGCCTGCGAGCTGAACCTGCAGAAGACCCTGCAGTTCGGTGGCCGCAGGCTCTTCCCCAGCAGCATGGAGCTGAGGGCCATGGTGGTGAGGATGGGTGCTTATGGGTGCATACAGGGTGCGGGGCAGGGATGATGCCGGCTTGAGATCACCCCCAGAGATTACAGGTCCTCCCATGGGCTTAGGATCCCCCCCCCCAAACACTGTCTGGAGCTGAGCTGATGGCCCCTTGCTGGTGTGGGGAGCACAGTCCTCTCTGGTCTCTCTTTGGGGGTACCTTGAGCATCCCAGTGGGGATGCAGCTCTGTGCATGTGGGGTGAAGGGCACAATGCCTCACCCAGGAAAGATGGGCAAGATACAGAATGATCCTCATGGGATGGTCCCCTGGGATAGTTTGGGGATTCAGGGTGCCCTTTAGGGCCTTCTTTGGAAAGGTGCCCCCCTGCACCCCAATGTGTCCCCCACAATGCAGGCTGGACGCAGTGCCAAGCGCCAGCTCTTCCTCCTGCCTGGCGGCATTGAGAGGCACCTCAAGATCAAGACATGCTCGGTGAGTTAGAGGGGGCAAGAGGCTCTGTGTAGCCCAGATACAGAGTGACCCCCCCATTTGTGGATGCCTTGGCAGTGTAGATGTGGGGAGGGTTTCACCCCTTGGCTCTCCATGAGCTGGGGGACATTGTTCTCCTCTTCCTTGGGGAGCAACATGGGATGAGCCTCCATGCAGGAGATGCTGGTGGCCCTGAGTGTGGCACAGGGACATGGCAGCATCCCAGCCCCCTTGTCCCCACACCCAGGTGGCTCTGGATGTGATCGAGGAGCTGTGCCGTGAGATGGGGCTGCAGCAGTCAGAGGCTTTTGAGGAGTACATCCTCTTCGTGGTGACTGACAGAGGTGAGGGGCTGGTGGGGACAGGATGGATGTGCATGGTGGGTACCATGTATGGTGGGTACTGTGCATAGTGGGTGTTGTGCATGGTGGATGTCACGTATGGTGGATACATAGAGGATGCTATGCATGGAGGATGCTATGCACGGAGGATGCTGTGCATGGTGGATATGGTGCATGGAGGATGCTGTGCATGGTGGATATGGTGCATGGAGGATGCTGTGCATGGAGGATGCTGTGCATGGTGGATGCTGTGCATGGAGGATGCTGTGCATGGTGGATATGGTGCATGGAGGATGCTGTGCATGGTGGATGCTGTGCATGGTGAATATGGTGCATGGAGGATGCTGTGCATGGTGCTCATCTCCCGGGGTGGCGCAGGGCAGAGTGTGCAGCCACTGACCCGCCGGGAATACGTGCTGGATGTGGCCGCCGAGACAGAGCGTCGGAACACCAGCTACACCTTCTGGTGCCGCCGCGTGGTCTGGGGACAGCCCCTCAAGTTTGACAACGAGCTCTATGTCACCGTCCACTACAACCAGGTTGGGCCCCCCCCACCGCAGCCATGTCCCCGTCCCCCACCATGGAGTGTGCTCCATCCCCACGCCGTGCCCCTGTTTCCCATCCCCTCCAGGTCCTTCCTGACTACCTCAAGGGGCTGTTCACTGTCCTGCCGCCCGCCAGGCCGGGAGAGCAGCACTTCCCACACGTGGCCAAGCTGGCCGCCCTCCAGCACCGAGCCAAGGACCACCATCACCTCCCCACCGCGTACGGCTGGGAATGGAGGGTCTGGGTTGGGGAGCACATCCCATGGGGTGCAGGACCCCCCCCAAACCTGACCCCCGGCTCCCTGCAGGCGGGAGGTGCAGGATTATGTCCCACCACAGCTCTTCCGCCTGCTGAAGGCTCAATCCTGGATCCATATGGTGACCCAGCACATGCAGCAAGCGCAGGCGCTCAGCGCCCATCAGGCCAGGGCACAGTTCCTGGGTGAGCAGGAGCGGGATGGAGCCAGGGAGATGCTGCTAGTGGGGATGTGATGCTAATGAGGACACGTGCTAATGAGGATGCAGTGCTGCTGGAGATGCAGTCCTCCTGGGGATGCAAGGCTGCTGGGGTTTTGGTGCTGCTGAGGATGCGATGGAATGATGATGATGATGATGATGATGTGGATGCCCAGGAGGTGATGCTGATGAAGATGAGATGCTGATGGGGTGTGATACTCCGGGTGGCTCATCCATGGGGAGCCTGGGGTGCTACACGGCCAGCAGGTTGCTGCACATGGAGGGCAGGACCGTAGCAGCAAGACAGAGCAGGCTGCTTGGCCACCCACTTTCCCATGAGGCTGCAACAGGGCCCCTTGACTGCTCCTGGGTCCAATCCTGGTCCTGGTTCAGCACCAGGCTCTGGGAGCCCACCCAGCTCCTACCATGCATGGGGTTGGTTTGCTCCCTCAGCAGACCCAGGCAGGATGGGGTGGCGATGGGCACTGAGACCCTGTCCTCCACCCCACAGGGCTCCTGAGTGCCTACCCCATGTTCGGCTCATCCTTCTTCTACATCCAGAGCTGCAGCAACAACGCCATCGTCTCCCCCTGCATCCTGGCCGTCAACCAGAACGGCCTCAACTTCCTCAGCAAGGAGACCCACGTAAGTGGGGGGCTGGGGGGGACACACAGCCCTTGCTCCTGTCCCCATCCCAGCAGGGACAGAGCCTGTGCCACCATGGGATGTGATGGTGGGAGGCGGTGATATCCCTCTCCAAAGCAGGGTCCAGGTTTAGCTCCTGGACTGCATCACCATCATCCTCTGGTCCTTGCCCCCCTTGGGACACATGGACCATCCCCCTGTCCCCTTCCTCAGGAGCCCATCGCCAAGTTCTCACTGAAGGAGATCCAGTCGACACGGACACAGCGTCCCACGGCCGGATCCAGCTACCCCTACGTGGAGATCACCCTGGGTGACCTCCTGGCGCAGGGCATCACCCAGCTGCAGCTGGAGCAGGTTGGGGATGCTCGGGGAGCATCCGGGGTGGGGGTCCCACGGGGGGGGCATGGCCACCAATGGTTGTGGACCCCTTCGGCAGGGCCTGGAGCTGTGCCGAGTGGTGGCTGCACACATGGAGAGGTTGTTGGGAGCACGGGAGAAGACGCTGACGCTGCCACCCAGCGAGATCACCCTGCTCTGAGCACGCCATGGACCCTGCTGTGGACCCACTGTGGATCCCATCATGGACCACTATGGGACCCACCATGGATCCCATCACAGACCCACTATGGGACCCAATGTGGATCCCATCATGGACCCACTATGGGACCCAATGTGGATCCCATCATGGACCCACTATGGGACCCACTGTGGATCCTATCATGGACCACTATGGGACGCACCATGGATCCCATCACGGACCCACTATGGGACCCAATGTGGATCCTATCATGGACCCACTATGGGACCCACTGTGGATCCTATCATGGACCACTATGGGACGCACCATGGATCCCATCATGGACCCACTACAGGACCCACCATGGATCCCATCATGGACCCACTATGGGACCCAATGTGGATCCCATCACGGACCCACTATGGGACCCAATGTGGATCCCATCATGGACCCACTATGGGACCCACTGTGGATCCTATCATGGACCAC
>JAOEHY010005379.1:10380-28327 GCA_025447955.1 Psilopsiagon aurifrons | reverse complement strand
TTTTTGATAGCAAGAGGAAAGATGGCAGAAGTGAAAGAATTATGGTTTTAACTTTCATTAAAAAATGACAAAGTCTGAAGGTAGTGGTATCATTTGCCACAAGGAGTTTCATGTTTAAATAACCCATGTATTATTTTTATGTTAGGGTGAACTCTTTCATATTGCATATATTTGTAAGGAAAATTAATTGATATTTCAGTCATGATGATTGTATTTTACTCAACCATAAAATCTGTACAGTTAATGTTAAAGTAATTATTTTCAAAAGTTCTAAAAAGAATTAACTTTGTTTTCTCGGTATAGCGTCAGTAGAAATTCTACATTGATATGCAGCTGAACAATGATATGCTTTATATTTTACTAGAACAGCAGAAACTTACTCTAGTTGTTATTGATTACTCCAGCTTCCAACAGTTTCATAAATATTTGTGAGCTCATAAAAGTATTCAGTTTCTCTTTGCTTTACTTTGAATTTGCAGGATATATTGTTTTTCTTCAAATGATTGCCTCTGTCAAAAGCTATTTTTTAATGACTATTTTTTCTCTTTAGTTACAGGAAAATGTGGTACAGTGACCAAGTGATCTCAAATCTCAAAGCTTTCTCCAGCAATTGATCAAGGTAGATCTTAGGTGAAGAGCTGCCATTTGAGGTTATAATTCTTCGGTGTTTGGTAAGCTGATTTAAGGTAGCTAATGCCGTTCATCACTGAAATAAGAATGCATGTGAGATTGGAGAACTGGATAACTTGAAATCTGAGTTTAAGTAGGAAGGTTTACATGTACATCTGAAAGAACAGGAAATGCTCCACCCAAAATATTCTCAGAATAAAGCACAACATATTTTGATCAGAGTGTATCTAATGTGATGTTTGCGAACTTCATAAAATATACATATCCTTCCCTGTCTGATCTTAAAACATTTAGGCTTTAAAGAAATTATTATGAAGTGTCTCATGTTTATGTGGTTTGGTTTTTTTTATTGCGTTTTTGGGTAGTGGGGAAAGATAATAAAATCAAACAACCTTGTAAAGAGAGAAAGCACATTTGTGCTTCTAAAATTAAAATGAATACTACCAAAAAAGGAAAATAAAGTATACAGAAGCCTTAAGTGCTTTCATAGGAATGGTTATATCTACAGTACAACTTAAACTAGGTATTTTAAAGCTAGGTGCAACTAAGCATTCAAGTTTATTAAACAGACTGCAGTTTCCTTGAATTCATGCTTGGGTTTCCTCCTGTGGAAATTGTGGAGTGTAAAGATGGTGCACAGCTACATCTTGACCTGCTGTGTTCAGGGTGGAGGAAGCCTGGCATGTCATCAAACCTAAAAATGGTAACATGCCCCCCATCTCAGATGTATTCAGTGCCTGTTAATTTATGCTTCTCCTCTGCAAGGCAGGTCAATCCAGCTGTGAGGCGCTGGTAATATGGCAGCATGGCTGCTGCTACCGTCTAACATGTGTCCTTACCTGGATGTGATGCTGCTGTGAAAGGGTTATCCACAGCAAAGAGAGGATTGAAACAGTATTAAATGAGATATCTGTGTTAAAAATACTGAACTCTAAATGCACCACCCTTGGTAAGGCTGGCAGTGCAGCTCAGTGCCTTCTCCTGAAGGAAGGGCAAGGAAAACAGGAGGGTATAAATAGGAGCAGTCTGGCTGGGAAGGGACAGCACCCAGCTCTAGCAGCCTTAGGAGCTTAAACCAACTTAAACCGACTGTTTGCATCAATCTGCATGGGCAGCAGACTGAAGGAACAAAAAAAAAAGATGATCAGCAGTGGATGACATGCTGTGGCTCTCTACCAATAGTTGCTAGGTCCTATAATATATCCTTTTTGAGATCTGTATATGGAATCAAGTCCTGTTTCAGCTGGGCCTGCAACCTTGCTAGTGACTTGCCCTTGGTATGTTGGTTCCTTATACCACCACCCTGAAGCACCTGTGATAATACCAAATTATCTCTGAAAACTGTGGGAAGTTTTGGAAGAAAAATGTCTGCAAAAAGATACAATGGTGTGAACCTGAGTAACAAATTCAGGAATTATAGGAATACAGTATTTTTCTTTTTCAGAAGGGCCTCCCTCTATGCTTCAATGTTATTCTAATGACCAGATTTCTTGGTTTCTGTTATTTAGTCTTATTTATCCTGGCTTTATTTGTTCTGCAAACACCTTTCTCTTCCCCCCAGTAATTTTTCAACCCATTAAGCAGTTTGATTTTGAAAGAAGAAGTTTTTTCAAACCTCTCCAAGGTTTGAACTGCCTACAATTTTCAGTGTTTGTCTTGAGGGAGGACATGATGTCAGTGATGAGAATTGGGGCAAAAAATACAGGGAACTTGAGTAGATCTGTTTTGTCAATGTGCTAGGTGAGTTACTCAAAATATCTGTGAATCAGAATCCATCATGGCTATTTCTTCTTAACTGGCTTTTTGGGGAAGATGTCACAGAGATGGGAAAGTAGTGGGAGGAGTTTAGAGGATATTGCAAAAGTAAGAAAGATAGATATTGGATTGCACAGGAAAGAATGAGAGTTTCTGTAGAGAGGGGCAGGGGATAAAAGGATGTAAAATTTGTAAGTCTATACTCTTTATGAAAGAATTAATTTAAATGCAGAATTTTTCTGAAGTCTCAGGTCTTTCCATTAATCTCCAGGTTAGCACTTTAAAAAGGTTTCCTATAAATTCAGCATTTGATAGTTTTCCCCCGTTGGTGCAAGACTTCCCTGTGTTAGATTTTACACCTGTTTTTTATTCTCTTTCAGAATTAGCACCAAGCAGCTATATGCCACATGCACATTTCTCTATTATAGGCAACCCCCAGGAAGCTCATTAAGTTTTCTTTATGGCTCCTATGCACTGCTGGAACCATACCTAAGTGGAGTGTTTGACTGTCAGTGATTAGATACCAGGAGGGTATATCCTTTAGAAAATATCATAGTTGGTATACAGAAATAGATATGTATAACAGCACTGCAGAGGACCATTTATTCAACAGGCATTTCAGTTGCGTAAACAGCAACACTTACTGAGTTCCTGACATTGGCTTCCACCTTCAATAGTGAAATTGTTTCTGAAAGTGCTTCTGTGCAATCATAAAGTATTGCAGAAACAAATATATCCTAAAATCAAGAAAATGGTGGATGTCAGAGATGAGCAGATCCCTACTAGTTTAAATTTTTACTGTTTATAATTCTGAGTGTTTTGTTGTAAAATACTTCTTTGAAGGGAACTGCCCTTGTGAGAAATATGACACTGGTGGAATATTTAGTGGGCTATTGGGGGAAAATAATCTTCTTACTCATATATTCCAGTTTAATATGATGCTTATAGTAAAGACATTTACTGACAGACTGGAATAATGCCAACAGATAGGCTACTCCTGAAGCAAAGCATACCAGGTCTGAAACTCTTCTTAAAAGTTTTACTTAGTTCTTCTGTTGGTGATCATGAGGAACTGGTGCTGTTGCACTGTTATCAAGGTAATCAGTGATAGTACCATAAAGTAAAAGTACCACAGAGAAGTCTTCTTTTTAGTTTTCCTTAATACCTTTTTCCAAAAATTTCTGATTATTTGTTAATGTTCTTGAATTGTTTTTTCCATAATCAGTCATCTTTTCCATTTTAGAACTTCCTACTTTCTTCTCTAGCCACACCACTTTAGATTCATTGCACAGTTCATGTTATGTTTGAGTGGATGGGCTGATCTTTCATACTAAAATTACGGTTTCCAAGACTTATAAGAAGACAGTAATGAAATCATGGATTGGTTTTGGTTGAAAGAGACCTTAAAGATCACCTAGTTCCAACCCCGCCTTGCCATGGGCAGGGACACCTACCACTAGACCAGGTTGCTCCAAGCCCCATCCAGCCTGGCCTTGAACACTTCCAAGAATGGGGAAACCTGTTCCAGTGTCTTGTTACCCTCACAGTAAAGAGCTTTTTCCTAATGCCTGATGACAGAGAAGATCATACAGAGGTCATGCCCTACAGTCTGTGCACTTTAAAATGTTTTCAGGCAAGGCCCCCAAAGGTTCTTGTACCACCCATGTTTGAAACCCTCTTGTAGAAAGTTAGCCAATACATTGCAGCCTGGTATTGAGAATCAGTGCCATTAGTCACTGCATACTGTATCAGTCTGACTTTGAAATTAAAGTGTATTTTAAACATCTGTCCCCTTCTTTAAATTGTTTGGCGCACTCTACGTCTCACTAAATAAGTAATATTACCTGTTTAACAGAGCAGTCCTCCGGTTTTTATGTGAAACAACTGACAGGTCACAGTAAATATTACTACAGTCTTATACAATAAGGTGTAAATTGCACCAAAACCATTAAAAGAAATATTAGTACAATAATTAGCTGATGTTTTTCCACCTTCATCATTTTGGTAGTGGCCAAACCTCTCCCTGCACTGCAGTGATTGCTGAGACCAGGGGGATGCACTTGTGGTCATAGAAGGACAGAACTGGGCAGCTCCCGTGTGGCTCTTCCACACAGCCCACCCCAGCAGCGGCACCTTCCTGACCTTGCAGCCCCAGGCACAGCTCAGCTTCCCCCAGATGTTAGAACATCCATGAGCTGCTCTAATTTCTCTTGGCAGAAAGAGCTCCCTGGAGGCATTCCTCTGTTCTGACTGCTCTGTGTTAGTTGAGACACTGCTTAAGATACTCTGTCTCTGTGTCAAGGACAGGGAATACATTGCATAAAGCACTTTGCTCAGAGGCCTGTTAAAGGCACCTTTATGTCTCTAATGGACTAGAGCAGTGCATGAGGGATTAATCAGAGGGCAGGAATGATTCCCCCCTCCTTGTTCCAAGAAATATATCTCACAGGCCACATTTTCATTTTCTTACAGCACTTCACAAGCCAACTTCAGGACAAGTTGCTTATTACTCAGGGATGGTACAGGATAGGAAGCTTCACTGAGGCAATATATTTACTTGTAGGAAGAGTGTCTTCTGTCAGCTCTCATTTTCTCCTTGTTTTTGAGCTTGCCTAGGAGCAATGCTGATGAGATCTGAAGGGAATTGCCACTGAGAGGTCACTGTGACAGGACTCCCAGAGAAGATCTCAGAGGGCCTCCAATAGGAGACAGGGGAACTTTTTTTTATTTGCTCTAATATCTTCTACAAAATAACACTCTTCTTCATCACCCAATAACAACTGGCATGCTTATGCAAGGTGGTAGAGTTCTTCTATACCTGAAGCAAAATTAAAGACAAAAGAGTAATAGGTTCGCAGCATGGTTTATCTCCGTGGCAATGTATCATATAATTTGGAAGCTACTTGGCCTGGATGTGGTATGTTAACCCTTTCTTTTTTTTCTAACTAGATGCAAAAAAAGATGTTTGAATTATTCTAACCAGCTGTTTTGATTGTTACTCCTGTTCCTTTTTTCAATATCCACCTTTTCGGTATTCTCCTATATCTTTCCTACTCTGTTAAGATGGCATAATTAATTAATTATTATGTATTACTTTTTTTGCCATCAACTACAGGTAAATCAGAGCTCTCCAGCTTTTATATGATGGAAAATAAAAGCACTTGTACATTTTCCTATTAACTATCAAAGGTATTTAATGGTAATAGAGCAATGGTAATAGAGCAGATATTACTTTATGGTAATAGAGATGTAGAAGATGGCAGCTTTGAGCCCATCTCTTTCCCTTTGGGCTATCTTCTAGCAACTTCTGTGCTTATTAGCAGGCCCTGGCCCGCTAATACCTGGTTAGAAACCAGGAGAACAGATAAACTCATGATGGGTAAATATTTACCACTGCCATGACATATCTTTTTATATTCATTGTTTTGTAACACTGTTGCTAGTGTTGGTTTCAAAAATATCCATAGCAAAGTATGTCACCCATTACATTTTCACTTCAAGGAAAGGGGCAAAGGGCCCCTTCTTAAGAGACAAGTTCATCATCAAAGTAATTCATAAAAAAGTGGAAGAAAACATAGAAGAGAATTATAGAAATGTTGATTGAAAAGGAGGTCAACTGGTGGAGCATCCCTTTCAGACTGGGACTGTCACCAGCCCTAGATCAGGCCAGCCAGGGCTTTGTCTGCTGGAGTTTGGAGAACTTCCAAGGATGGCATTTGCACTGCCTCTTGGGGTAAGCCCTTCTAGCCCTGCCCTCTTCTCCTGATGTGTAATTCTTCCCTCCAGGATATTATAGTATCCACCAATACTAAGAAAACCATTATGTTCTTAAGTGCCCTCCAATCAGCTGCAGGATACAAATCCACCTTCCTCAGTCACATGCTGTAAGGCCATTACTGCCTTCTGCTGAATTTCTCTCCAAATTCTCAGCATCTTTCTTGAACTGAAGGGTCTAAGAACTGTTTATGGAATTTCAGGTGAGCCTCAGCAAGTGCTGAGTTAGAAGGGTATAATAATTGATCTATTGTCTGTTCTTCTGACATGCATGGGTAGTTTGCCTTGTTGCTACAAGAACAGAATTTTTAGCTCATTTTCAGCTAGGTATCTCCAGTAACCCATGGACCTTTTCCAGCAGACCTGGTACCTTGCAGGTTGGCTTCCAGCCTGTTCTGACACACAAGGTTAGTCTGCACTCTAAGGTGCAGAACTTTTTGCTTTTCCTTGTTGAACTTGAGTTGGCCTGATTCAGAAGCTCATCAAGGTCCTTCTGGACTGACTGGGTAAATCTCCCAGAGACTGAATCTCTGAAACATGTTAAAAGTTCAGACTTTGACAATTTAACCACACTGAATCAAGTTTATCACAAGAGTAAGTCTCTTCATCGTTTTTAGAGACACATCATGCAGTTATTTTCTTTCCCCTTGCTATAAAATGTTGTGATGAAGAGTGTTCTGCTGGAATAGATCTGTGCCTCATCTTGACCCATATGCTCTAACTTACATTACTATCTATTCAGTAAACTCCCATGGGCCTGAGTTTTATCCTCCTCATTTGTTGTACTTCAATCAATCCAGATCAGACTAAACCAAAAAGTTTCAGCAGATTCAGTTCAAAACAGGCATTCTGTTCGAGTATTACTACTCTTGTAGGTATAGTTGGTTTCACAGGCTAATTTATTTTAGAATCATCTTCAGCATCAGCAGTTTTTAAAAGGCTATGGTACTAAATTCTGCCAGGACTCAATGCAGCAAATTCTGCTAGTACTTACTGCATTTTATTTCATAAATCAACAGAAAACTGTTCTGCATTTTCAAATGCAAAAGCAAAAAAAAAAAAAAAAAAAGCCAGCATTAAGATCACAGGGGGTTATTTTATTTTTATTGACTTGAAAGGTCTATTTTTTCTTTTACTTCACTGAATCATTTCAAAATCATTGAAGGCAAAGGTGTTACACTAGTGTAAAATCAATTAGAAGGGAGTTGAAAGGGCCATGCTTTCCACATGCAGGGAATGAGAAATGGAAGAGAGTTTTATAATATCATAAACCTTGGAACTGTGTCTGATAATTATCCCTGATATGGCCTGCCAGGGAAATGACCACCATCTGCTGCTGCCCAGCAATGCCCTGAAAATACAGTCAAGCTGCTCTTACTCGATGGAACTGCCAGCAAACTAATCCTCTCCATTTCAGCTCTTAAGATTACATGTAATTGTGTGTAAGGTGCAGCCTCCGTCCACATAGATTTTTCAGGCTCTGAAACTGGGAAGACTGAAGTATATCCCATTTGTCCTGTACTTGCTGTTCAGCTTCCCCCTCTCTATTTGTATTTTATTGCTCCTTTTGTTTTCAAATTGCTGGCAGAAACGGCTTCCTACCTACCTGGTTGTGGTGTGTTTTCTGTGGTTCATGCACTTAGTAGTAGGACTTCTTGTCATAGAGCGGCTTTGAGCTGAAGATAATCTTTTTATTTATGAAACTGAGATAAGACTGCTTTAAAATAAAGAAATGTTTCATGGTTCCAAGGGAGTTTCAGTAATTTGCACACAACTCCATAAGGAATATACAGGAACTAGAGTGTGGTAAGACAAAGTGTGATAAAGAAATCTGCTGAAATGAAAGAACTGACAGTAGGAAGAAGTGGTATAGAAAAGTTAAGTTACAAGGAAGAGGGCATAAGATAGAAAGGGAGAGAATCTGTAAAGAATACAGGTGAACCCTAATTCTAGTTTTGCCATTTCTATATGCTTCCAACTTTAACTGTAACACAAAAGGGTATCTTCCCAGAAAATTTCTTACTACAATAAGTAGAATAATAATAGAAAAAAAGAAAGCATGCAAGTTGTTAGTACCTCAGATTACAGCGAAATACTACTTATATGTTCAACCAATAACTTCTAAAATAGAGGAATGTGGAATTTAGGAAAAAAATGGGAAAACGAATAAGGCAGAAAGGAGAGAAGCTGAAGAGGGATTTGGTTTTGTTTACTTTCCCTCCCCCATTTCAGATAGATTAAAGTATTATTAAAAATTAAAATGCTAAATCACTCTCAGACAAATCAAGTGAGAATGGCTTCAGCTGAACTGGGTAATATCTAGATCCCAGGGGACACAGTTCTTTTTCATCTTGTTTTGGCTATGATATAAAGGGTCTCTGAATCATTTGGAGTGGCCTGCGACAACGCTCACTGACAGAATGCAGGAAAAGAGAAGCAAAAACCACTGGAGAGGCTTTTTTTTTTTTTTTTTTTTCAATGTGAAATGTAGCATTTTGGCTCCTATGAATGAAAACAAGGCTATAGTAGCATTAGGTACAAATTAAGGATGAAAACTGAGGCATTTCCCGAGAGAGAGCCATCTCAATTTTTGGTCAGTGAATGGAGGAAGGGCTGAACTCAACTAAATGGTGGAATGTGTTTGCAAAATTAGGGTTGTGAATATTTTACAGAAACCTTGTAAAGTTTGTTCATTTAATTGTGAAACTATCGTTAGGGATTCAGGTGGAAAATGTTACGTTGATAGACAGTAGTGTTACAAAGAAAAATAAATCCACTGGCCTTCCAGGCAGTAACGGGCACTAGACATAAAATCCACTCCATGACACAGAAAACCCTGTTCCATACATAAATAGGAAGGAAAATTTACATGGCATACTAAATTCAGTAGTTTATATTAGGGACTCCCATGTGTAAGCTTATGACAGTGAAAGAGTGGAAACTCCTGTGACTCCCTTGCCAACCTCCTTAGGTTGATAGCTGTTAGTCCCTCTGCACCTGGTGTGGAAAAAGCATCCAGTCCTATGGAAGGAAAGAAGTGCTGTGGTTGCCTCTGGCATTGGGAGGCAGAGGGCACAGCAGAAGATGTCATTGGTACTGGTCTTCTGAGACAGCTGCGGCAGCTCTCAAGTACTTTTTTTTCCTCCTCCTCTTTCTTAAGTTTCAAGTCTGTGTTTTCCTTCTAATTCTAAAATAATAAAGGAACCTCACAGTGGTTCTGTGCAATCATCTTGAGTTTTAGTCCCAATTCTCAACTCGCAATATTTTTATTTGTGCTTGATTTCCTTCTCTCCAGTGGTACTACTCCCACTTTCATTGAAACACGACTTTCTGAGCTATCTTTATGGATAACATGTATAGATACAAATTCTAAACATATATTAAGCAACTTACTGCAAGTGTTGCAGTATATACAAGGAAGAAGATGGAACCTAACATGGAAAAGACAGATTGTTGTAGCATAATTCTGTTTCTACCTTTTCCCACAGTGACTGAAAGATGGCACAATGCATAACTGTGAAGACAAAGGTACATTACAATACCTTTATCTTTATACCACTCAAGTGAAACAACTGTGAGAAAGATAAGGGTCCTAACCTCACAAGGTATAGAAAGGATAAATCTGCTATAATATTTCCTGTCTCTCTGTATTTTTTCTCCTTTGATAATTCTGTTATCTCAAGATCTCTGCCACAGTATTATAAAATGCATTTTATTGTTATGTAAGTCGGTGTGCTATCTTTATAAATAGGTTCAGCATATTAATGTTAAATGCAAATGCAAACATTCTCTTAGCATGTCTGCATAATGAATAGTATCTTGACAGTACTGTTTGATATGCTTAAGCCTAATGATATTTCTTGTTCAGAGTCTGAAGCCACTCAACTTGAAAACAAATAATTAAAATAAATTGCACCCTTAGTGTCTACAAACTAAAAAGGTGAATGAAAATAGCTGCGCAGGAGGGAAGTTAACAAAGGGATAGCTGTTAACAATATCACGGAGACCTCAGGGAGGTTCATATGTTTGCCTGCCTGCAGTGCTGTGTGTGAGGAATTCCATGTCAGACTGTTCAGTTTAGCAAACAGGATTTCCAGTAATAGATTTTCAGAAAAACACGGTTACTCAGGGGTATTGTGTGCTTCTCAATTACTCAAACATTCAGAGTCTTTGGCCTTTTTCTCCTCTGCTCATGTATATGTGTGTGTTTGCCTATGACTGTCGGGTTTGTTTGTTTGCTGTGGGTTTCTGCTTATGCTGTGTTGCACTTGATTTAGTGAGGGAGATTCTGTGACCTTTAACACAGCTGCCAGTCACTTCCTATAGGTGCTCGTGTGGATATGCACTGGTTTTACTGATGGTGATGAGTGACTCCTACAGCTGTTGTCGTTTCACCTCACAGCTTCTTTTCGATTTCTTCCTCTGTTATTTTTTTGTCAATGTTCAGTGGAAGGTTCCTGTGCTCTGGAAACTTTAGGTCCCAAATATTATTAATGCTGATGACTCTGAGCTGCAGGCCCCTCCGCTGTGCTGAATAGCTAATGACCATGAAGTTTCTACTATGAGGAAATCACCATTAACAACACAAAACTCTCAGCTTGGGGGAGGGCATCCTCTTTAAGTCTTGTTTTTGTGTTCCAGTATTTGTCTATTGGCGCTGATCGTTTTTGAGGAAGGAGCCAATGGAGGTGATGTATGAGTAGAAAGAAGGAAAGAATTTTAATAAGGAAACCAGCATGGGCCAAGTGACCCTCTCTACACTCTAATATGCCTTGTGTTCTTGTTGTCACCAAACACATCAGACTATAAATTACTTCGTTTTCACCAATCTGTTATTCTTGAAGAACAGAAAAGAGGTATTAGGCAGGGCTATGCTGTATTGCCGGGCAAGAACAACCCATGTCAGCCTCATCAGTGGGTGAGCTGCTGAGACAGGTCATTGGGATACATCCAAATCACAACTCTCCTGCCCACTGAGCACATCATCGGGGTGTTCGTAGGCATGACACCTGCCTCAAAGGGCTTATGTCACCACCCCAGAAGGCTTGACCAGTTGGCAGCTATGTGTATACCATAAAAATCAGTTTTCAACGGCTGATGTATAAATGGGCTTACATGACTCATCACCAGCTAAAAGGGGGAAGACTGAAGGGACCAGGACAAATGGGTTTGCAGTGGTCTGCAGAAGAGGTCCCATTCCTCCCTCCCCAAGCGAAGTCAGCAGCTGTGCTAAAGCAAGCAGCTGAGCCCGTTCCCAGCCACTCATTACCTGAATGCCTCAACAGAAGATGATGACCCAGACAACAACAGGCATCCAGACTAATTTGATGTCTGAAAGTTAATCTGCTGTTGGCCTTTAGATGATCTAGGCTTTTCTGAATAAAGGTGATAACAAGATGTCTCTTTTTCTACCCTGTTCTTCTGTCCTAGCTGCTTTCTTAGGAGATCCTAGGCCATAAACAGAAAGTAGAATAACAAAAAGCCAAAGGGAAATGAAAGAAAGTTTTCACAGGAAAAATGAAAAATCAGATTCAAAAGATGTGAAAAGTTCTGACTTTTGATTCTTTTAAAAATCACTTTCCCTAAACTAATGTCTGTATTTTTTTTCTCCATTTAAAAAGGAGATGGTGTTTTAAATTTAGTTCTCCTTAGAGAGAACTATTGTTAACTTTAACTTGTATCACACTTTCTTTTTTTTTTTATGTAAGTTATGGGCATATCAGTGAACAGTGTCACACTTAACAGCTATTGCCTATCTGCCTCTTTGGATTTGAAACAGTGAGAATACTTCAGTAATTCAGTTAAAAAGACCAGAAGTCAGAAGATTTAGGGACAGAACTGAGACTTTTGAGACTTGTCTGTATTCATCTTAGCTATTTATGGCTTCAGAGTGAGTAACCTAATTTACATCAACTTAGGACTTGTGCATTACAGCCTCTTCCCATCTATTTCTGTGGCCAAAAGAAAAATCCTTATGTAAGGAGTCCAGCAAAGGACTTAACCCCTATACACTGTTTTTCTTTTGTGTAAAATAGGATTATGACGTTGGTGATAACTCTGAATGTTACTTAGATAGTGATAGCAACAATGAATTTGAGATTTTCAGATTGAAATGTCTGCGGAAATAAAAAACTGTACGGAACGTATCTAGGAATATCTTACAAAGAAATGGCACACAGAAACAGTTTGATTTTAGAACCCAAGCCTGTTTTGTCCATGTTTCCATCCAAACTAGATCATGACTCTTTGAGGATGCATACCTTCCCCTCCTCACTCTGTTTTCTGTACAGCTTCACACACACTGAAAATAAATTTATCTGAAAATCCTGAGTTACCGATGACACAAGAATGTGCCTAAAGCCCAGTTATTGCCTTCCTTGCCTTTCCTGTTTCTTGGCCTTTATGTGTCTTTGTAGAATTCAAAGGTTATTTCAGTCCTGAAAATGGTGTTGCTGTTATTTCATTGTGCTGAGCTTTTCATGCAGTGCAGTAGCTAAAAGAGGTGAAAACATGGTCCATTTTGGAAAGAAGAAGCTGCGACCGTCCATTAAATGTCACTTAGGACTTATTATAGCAGAATAATTTGGTCATTTAGAATTTTAGATCAAAGTATAAATGGTCTGAAGCTACACTGCATCTCAGAGGTGAGAAGATGGAGATCATTTGCAGTCATAATGCCAGATGTTTAGCCATTGCTGTAAATTCAGCAACAAAAAGTGAAAGTAAAAAGCAAGATGTTAATTTCAGATATTTGGAGACATGTCACAGGTGAAAGATGATCTAAAATGTTGCTCCATAGCACAATGCAATAGTGAAATTAGCACATCTATTATCACTGCTTGCAACTCTGCAGGAAACTAATGGAAACGGCTTAATCTTTTCAAGCTCCTCTAAAAGGAGAAATATAGGATTTCACCTGTGTTATTGAGTTTTCCCTGCTCTCCTATTCCTTGCCAAATTTGTACTGCACAGCACATTTTTGTTATTTAATAATAATAAATTGCCTTGACTGTAGATTGAATAAATAACTGCAGAGATCAGGGACTCGATCACTCATTTTTAGAGGCAGCTGCAGGGATCCATTGTCGTAACAGTTAGAAAGGGAAAGACTGCAGTCCTAAAATTCCCCCTCTTGAACCAGTTTCAGGGAGTTCTCTTTCCAAAGCAATAAAAGCAAAGGCATTAATTATACATTTCCATTATGACAGAGCCAACATCAGCAGTGACTAAAACATAATTTGTTTAGGTGGCAGTGCAGGCTGTTCTCTGATCAAGTTTTGTTTCCCACAGGGAGGCATC
This sequence comes from Psilopsiagon aurifrons, assembly GCA_025447955.1. Taxonomy (NCBI): domain Eukaryota; kingdom Metazoa; phylum Chordata; class Aves; order Psittaciformes; family Psittacidae; genus Psilopsiagon; species Psilopsiagon aurifrons. Next base: position 14,869 of record JAOEHY010005379.1, on the reverse strand, counting down.
AGTCTTAAATTACATAGCAAGCAGGCAAGAGAAAGGAAGCAAACAATAAAACACTTCCCAGAGGAAGAAGAGAGGAAAATTTGTCTCTCAATGTTCTATTAAATAAATAAATCTACATTTTTGTCACTTAACAAAAAGTCAGCGATGGGGTTCAGCTTTAATTAAAGCAGGTATGTCTTCTGTGGGGCTTCATAGGATTGCATTTCATATTTCCAGCGTTAAGTTGCTTTTCATGCAAAGGAACTTTCCTACTGGAAAGAATGAAGGATGGAGAAAGGCTTGGGAAGTGCTCATAAGAGGGAAATGGAGTATTTTATCTGTCCTACTGTAATCCATAGGGACAGAGTACTGTGGACTTTTCTTCAGTAAGATGTGTGCAAAACCTGGACATATCTATCAGCATATTTAATTATACAGGAACACTGATATCTGTTATTTATATGTAATTTAAGTTGGGCATGCATCTTTCTGAGGAAATATCTGTTTTAAGCTAGAATTCAGTCTAATGCTATTAAGTGTGAGCCTAATTTTGCTTTAATTTCAGTGGATCTATTATTTTGCATAAATAAATAAATGTATTTTAGTATCTTGCTGAATCAAAGTACCCAAAGGAATGCTTTTGTTATTTGCTTTTATTTTTTGGCTGCTACAAAGTACTGTTGTTGTGATTTTCTACTGTAATTTGACTTTTTATATCACATCCCCTGCCTCTTTGTATTTAACATGCATAAAGCAAAAGAAAATATAGCCTGATTTCTGACTATCTCCAACACTTTCAGGGGAAACAAGAAAAACTAGGTTGAACTATGTGCCTTGTAACAGGAGCATCTTCCTATTGAACACACCATTCACTCTCCAGTGGAGTTTGCTGGCAATTTCAGATGAATGAATAAACAAACCCTAAAATGCATGTCATGTATCCAGTACACTGCAAATACTCCTTTGGAACTGCTCCTTTGCAAAATTAGATTCTCCGTAATACAAGCAAAATAAAATTATGTCATGGAAATGATAATGGAGAGTGTTGTGTGAGCTTAGCAGGTTTGGTTTAATTGAAGTAGTTGATATTTCTTGTATAAAAGAAGATGGTTTAGATCACTCAAACTTCCTGAAAAGATTAGATACTGAAGAGTCACTGCCATGTATTACTTTGAAAGGGAATGAAAGCAGCATAATCTCCTTATTGCAGGCTTTAACTACTGTATTTTATAATTTAAACTTCTGGCTTTGCCTTAATTATAAAATTAAATATACTATATCAGTTATTTATTTGGAACCTTGCAATACAGTGATCGAAGATTTATCTCAATACATCTGTCATAAATGGCCAAATTGCATTTTTGATTGCCCAAAAGGAATGATGCAAACACAGATAAAATGCTATGCAAGTGATAGTATCGTAGAATGGTTTGGGCTTGAAGGGACCTTAAAAATCATCTAGTTCAAATCCCCTACCATGGGTAGTGATATCTTCCACTGAACCAGGTTGCTCCAAGCCCTGTCCATCCTGGCCTTGAACACTGCCTGGGATGGGGCAGCCACAGCTTCTCTGGGCAATTTGTTCCACGGCCTAACCACCTTCATAGTGAAGATTTTTTCCCTAATACCTAACCCAAATCTACCTTCTTTCTTCTGGCTATTTAAGAGGTGGAAACTAAATTTTATTGATGGCTTAGAATATAGTCTGCATCTCCTGTGCTACACATATGCTTATCTGCACTCCTGGCATGTATTTGCCTATATTTAATCAACATGGTCAGACAACAAGGGAGATTGTAGAAAACTGTGGCAAAGAAGTGAAAGATGCAACTCAGAATGAAATGTAAGAAAGATTTCAGCCAAAAATGTGCTCAAATAATCCTACTTTTAATAGGCAGGGTTAATTTCAGTTGGTACAGTTGGTTGTGCTCCTGAAATGCAGAACTGCACGGAGACCAGTGAAGTTAGAGCCACAAGGTTCAGTCCATCAGAGCAAGAAGGAGATTTTGTAGTCATGCCTGACTCATTCAACCCATCCACAAAAGCCTTTTGCAAAGGCAGAAAATCAAATGAGTAGGTGTTAGAAAAGTCTGTGGATAAGTTTTCATCTCTAATGACTCTCTCTGAGGGCCTAGTGAATAAGATCATAGGAAGTGAATGTTGGTTCTTTCCTTGGTTTTTGGTGCACCTGCTGTAAATGAGGTGGTGAGAACCAGAAACACCTTGTTAAAGCAGAAAATAAAAACCATTAGTAGAATAAGGCTGAATAATCAGACTTACATTGCTCATAGTATGTGCTGTATCATGGAGAAATGGACATCACGTTTTACAGCCAAGTCACCATAGCTAATCTTTTCATTTAGTGAAAAGCACCTCTTTTTGTCTCTTACTACCACCTTCCAGTGGACCAGATAATAAGTCAGTTATCCTTGTTTATATTACTGATTTTACTTCAAGGACAGGAAAATATTAAATGACTGGGTGGAGGTTTGTAGGTGTATATGTACATCAGTGAGTATGTGCAATTTCATCTGTTGAAAATGGACAATATGACAATGAACTATGTAAATTGGACAAATAAAGTGAGCAAGGCTAATTAGGTATGAAGAAGAAGAATACTGGCCCTGATTATATTGATCAGAAAACCCCCCACTGACCCAAGTGTCAACACTCAATGAACTATAACAGAATTTTATGTAGACTCTGAAATCTCACTTGGTAATGTATTCTTACCTAAACAAATTCTGAAGAATATTCCAAAATCAAAGCCCTGGATGGAATTATCACTGAGCACAATGAAAATTCAGATCAGAAATTAAATGTAGTAACTCAGGACCAAGCCTACATATGTCTAAATTAGTACCATCTTTATGTCCTTTATAAAATGTTTGAGTTACTAGACAAGTTCTGTTGAGAAATCATTCAATACTGCAAGGTAGATAAGAGTGATGACTGAATGGTCGCACTCTGATTGTCTCTTGATTTGTCTGAGGTAGATTGCAGTGGTGTGAGAGGCACGGAACTGTTCAAAACAGGAAAGCAGGCAGGAGCAGGAGTGAAAAATCACAATTGCAGTGATAGATACCAGCATGCTGGAGCAGCCTCAAAATAGATTCCTGTGTCATTGGGATGGGTTTTTTTGTTTAGGTTATGTTTAAAACCTAGTAAAACACCTTTTTATCTTATTTTTCTGTATACATTATTCGTCATAGGTCTTGTTACATTTTGATAGTTTAGAGCCAAACCAAAAAGAACCAGGCAACTTGAAGAAGTGTGTTCAGGTTTTTTGATGCTGGAAGCTGTGAAATCAATTGTAGTTTGAAATGTTTTCTGTATTTTCAGATTTTGTTTGTGAGAAGGGAATATTCCTAGCGAAAGCTTTGCATCTTCAGTTTTGCTTTCCCTCAAAACCCAGTTATTTAATGATAATATGTTAGGTGACATTTCACATTCTGTTTGAAAAGCCATCTTTTATTTAACAGTGTTCTGACAATGTTTTTAAGATAATTTACCTAAAGGCATTGCCATTTATTCACACTGTTAAAATATCATGTAGCCTTCGTGAATAAGGACACCAAGAAGGGCTTTGAAAGTTCAAAAAAGCAGTTTCTGCAGCAGCAGCTGTAATTGATTTGCACTTGAGGAACATTTTTCCTCCAATGCCTTGTGTTTATACAGTTTTTATGACCTTAAGGGAAGATCTCAAGCTGATCCATAGTTGTATGATTATTTTCCTCATAAATATGGCGCTGCCATATTTATTTTCCTCATAAATAAGACTTGCTGCCTTGATTTACTGAAGTCACTGGAAATGTCTTCAGTCTCATGTTGCAGATGAAAGCTGGGCAGCAGGAAGAGCTTGTCCCCCCTCCCCCCCATAGTGTAAATGTTCTAGTTTTCAGCTGTTGACATCAGGCCTTCCTGAAAGATAACAGACTGAAATGATTTGGATGTGGGAAGTGCCATTTGGTTATCATCCAGAAGTAGTGAGGCATTATCTAAATTGTTCTTTTTTGGGGGTACAATGAATGCTAGAATCTTAGTAATTTCCTTTCTCAGCCCATTGAAGTGGACTATCTTTTGGACTAAATACTGTTGTGAGCAGATTGGAGCCCTGGATAAAAGGAATTAAGAAGAGAGGTTGCTCTGGCTGTTCATCTCCATAATGAGTGTATTTGAAATTTGGAAGTCTGCTGCTCCAGATTGGCTGCTTGTTTCCCAGGCACAGTCAGTCTTAAGGCCCCTTTTAACTCAATCTCCTCAGCAGGATTTCTTCTGCTTGCTAATTGCCCGCAGTGAAAAATCTACAGAGGAAAATCAATGAGGAAGAAAAGGTTTCCAAACCAAAGTGGCTAAAAGTATCCCAGCCACTGGGAGGCAAAAGGAAGTCAAAAAGCATTTGGCATTTGTCGTGGTTTAGGCCATAAATCAGTCACACAGTTTGTTCACTCACTTCCCCTTTTTTCTTCCCTCTGCTCCTGGAGGGATGGGAAGGAGAATCGAAAGAATG